>JAYMTP010001710.1:0-22605 GCA_036897365.1 Geranium brycei
TAAAACAAATGAACCCCCCATTTCTGTGGGCGGACCAAAGGGCCCCCCCCCCCCCCCCAGCTTGGCCCGGGAATTCAGAAAAAATATTATATACGACTCTTCCCGAAAATTGGATATGCCCCCCTTATATCATGATATATATACAATAGTTGTGCAATAAAACAATAAAAATTATTTAGCTTAGTGGTAAGGGCGCTTCATTTTATTCAAGAGGTCTAAGGTTCTAACCTTGGTATTAACCATATTTTTCAGTGGTTGTGTGCTTTTTAAATGATGTTTGGGCCGAAACTTATTTTAATAGTGGTGGGCTTTTAAAGGACTATAGTTAATTCTTACTTTATTTGTTGGTTCATAATCATAGATATAATTATTATTTTATTAGTTAAACTATTTTTCATTAAAACGTTTGTTTTACCTATTATAATTTAATAATTATCGAAAATTTGTGAATTTTCTAAGCAAAGTTATGTTGAGATTAAATCCAATAGTGGATCGTTTGATAAACAAATCAAATTCGAGCCTAACTTATTAGAGTTTGTATGACTCGTGAGTCGTGAACCGACTCACTTCGTATTTATATATTCATAAAAGTTAAATTCAAACTCAACTTAAAAATAAATATTCAACCTCGAATTAGTTTTTGTTATATGATTTAGCAGTTATTTTATTATTAAAATTAAAAAAAATTAATTATATTTTCTGGATCCGCCACTGCTCATTCCTCTAAACTCTCGTTAGACTCTAAATCCTCATTACAGTCATTTTTCACCCTCATTATGTAATTTCTCTAATGGTTGAGTTTTAGATTGTCTAAATTCATGACAACGCTCATTGAATGAAACGACAAGACAACAAATATATGGTGGAAACACATGTCACACATAATAAGGAGATGAATAAAATTGATGATATTTGAGTTGGTTATATGAGATATGAGTTGGTTAGGATTGATAAGATAATCAAATGTCCTTACTAATGATCAAAATAAAATACCAACTTATGCCCTAAATACAGTTAATGTCATTAATTAATCAACATAATTTCAACGTAATAAAGAGTTCGCATGGTTCACACAATAAGAAAGATTCACAACCGAATGCATCCCTATATATATTATTGTGCAAGTTAATAATCATTTCGAGTTATTGGATTGGAAAATTGAAAAACTGAGAACCGTTATTAAGTACTAATTTAATTTTAATTCACATAAATTGCACAGGATGAGGTTTATATTTTAGTTTTAATCAAACAATTGATATGAATTCCTAATTTTCACTGTATAAATACTTTTCGCCTCATACTTGTTATGTGAAATCACCCCAACATTACTCACAGCCTTTGGTTTGAATAATGCATACTTATTTTTCATAGAGATATTCTTGGTATGCAACTTTAAACCACAAATCGTCCAAAAACTAATAATTCTGAATAAGACAAAAAAGGAGAATACCCAATTGTACATCTTTTACATATAGTTACTCTCAATACTTAATATTTAGCTTCCAACCTCACCCGACATTTCAAACGTAGCACAGTTCTGACCATGTTAGTTTCCTTTATAGAAGGCCAAAATGTCATCACATTATTTTCTGATTTTTCTCTCTCTCTTTTCCATTCTCTCTCATCTTCTTCCATGTAAAAAAGCACCATTTTCTCTAACTTTTTTCTTTAATCTAAAACACAAACCTTCCTTAGTATAAATAGGGATAATGACAGATGGCTACACCCAACTATGTCACTTTTCAAAATTAGTACCCCAACTTTAAAATTTTTATTTGGGCTACCTCAAGATCAAATAATGTCGAACCCAACTTCTATTAATCTAAATGAATTGGTGTGTTAAAAAGTCTAAAATGCTCTCACTGGTTTTGATTTGAAATCAGACTGGTTTAATAGATTCAAATTTGGTCTAACTGGTTTAAATTTGATCTAACCGGTGACTTGGACGAAGGCTCTTGTGGGGCGACGGTTTGCAAGCCGAGAGGAGCTTATGCGGCGAGACTGCACTTTTGGCAACAACCGGCGGCACGACTAGTAGGGGAACCGGCGACGGTGGGTGCTTCAAATTTTGACTTAGCTGCAAGTAAGGGGTTGATTTCGTTTACTCTCAGTCCGTTAGGGGCTGAATTGGGGGTTGGGCGATCAGTTGGGTTCGGTGGTCAGGGGTTGGTTAGGGGTTGATTAGGGGGTTGGCGGTGGTAAGATTGTGAGGGTATTATATCGATATCGTCTGTGAGGGGAGACAGGTCCGGGAGGGGGTTAGCGGTGGTTGGGCAGAGAAAATCCGGCGATTAGGTTGGTAGGGATTGAGGGCAGACAGATCCGGGAGGGGCTCATCGAAGATAGTGTAGGAAAATTCTGGTGATTTCATTGTTGCGGCTTTAGTTGGTTGATGGCTCGGTACTGGGAGGGATCAGGAGTTCTCTAGCGTCGATGGACATATTTATGTAAGCATATCGAACTAGGGGATCTTGGTTTTCTTAAGCTTCAATACGAGTTTATTTGGGGTGGTGTACTAGGGGCTTGCTCTAAGTGTTTTCGGGGTGGTTCTTGTAACGAATTGACAGAGAGTCTCAACCCATTCGAGGTAGAGGCGGCGAGTTTGCAAGAGTCATTTTGTTGCGCTATTAATTTTTATGCTCGTCATTCTCGGGGTGGTTCTTGTAATGGATTTGCGGAGAGTCTCAGGTGGAGGCCGCAGGTTGCAAGAGGCATGTCGTTGCACTATCTTTTATTTTGCTCATTGTTCTTGTAATTACATGACTCGTGAATTAGTCGGGTATGCTTTAACTGACAGTAGCTGAGATCATGGTGCGGGGTCTGTCCCACCATCTGATGCTTTGGCTGTCCGGTGTAATGTCGGATTAGTTGTTTTATAACTAAATAATATGTTGTGTTTTTCCTAAAAAAACCGAAATACCTTTTAGTCATTCGACTACATTAGTATTATGCGAAAATTCGATCAAGTTAATAAAATATGGAAGTCAATAATTTATGTTAAGTTGCAAAAATCAGTAAAAATGGATCGAACGCACACTCTTAGCTATTATGCAAAAAAAAGTATAGTTAACTATACCTATATTGTCATTTTTCCAATAAAAAATTGAAGCACACTCTTAGGTATCATGCAAAAAAAGGGTTTGGTTAATTATACTTGTATTGTCATTTTCCCTATAACAAAATTGAACCACCAAGTAATTTTCAAATTTAATGAAAATGTACTATCAAACCAATGATTACTCAGTTCATACTTAACTCTATTCAGAACTATCACCAATCAGTAATAACTTTTTTTCATCTTTTGAATCTCACAAGGTCATCACAACATTTTCGAGACCCCTTTTTATATTAAAATTCACAAATACCCATACTAACTCCCTTTTTTGTATTATTAACAAAACAAATCCTTGAATGAAACATAAAGTATCATCAAACATCTGTCATCGACAATAACAGCAAATCTTACCTGTAAGAAATTCAGTAACTCATAAAGGGCTATCGCAAACAAAAGTAATGTTGCTGTTGTGAGTTTTTACCCAACCAGAGCAAAACTAGATTGGTTATGAATTTTAACCTATCTCCCCAAACTAGATTAGACTATTTCTTTTTCTTGAAATTCACAAGTGATAGTAGGAGTTAAGAAAATTAAACAGAAGTGTTGATGGGAAACAAATATTAATTAGAAGAAGTCTTAAGACCAGAGTGATATGTCATGTTTATTGTAGTATGTGCCATGACGTACAGATAATTTTAAAAAAAAATTAATTAAAAGAAGAAATGAGTCAAATCGATCTTAAATTTGTCAGAATTTGACTTGAAAAATTATTATATAAATTCGTAAAAATAGTTAAGCTCGAATTTAATTAATCAATTTTCACTATAAATATTAAATAAAATTAAAATATAGATTACATTGTAGTAACTAAAAATACATATGAGGAATAATTGCAGGTCACATTGGTCAACTATACCATATTTATAATTTACAAAGTTAGATTTTAAATTGGTTACACCTTAAATTTGTCACGTCATCAGACAGAAATACTTAATTTTTAGTTGCACGACATCTAATTTTTTTTATTGATGACAAAATATCCTTAAAAGTAAAATAAAAAATTTGCTACATCAACGTGACATTAGCTGTGTTGTTAGAGTACCACAATTGAAATATGTGAATCCGTTAACCAAATTTAATAATAGTTTGGGTTTCCACCAATCAGTTTAAACTTTTAGGTGGGTTAAACTTCTGACATGGTATTAGAGGCTGGTTGGATTTGGATGTGGCCTTCATGCCATTTGTTTTGAGTTTAAGGTCATGGATCAAAGGTCGTCATTGCACCCCGCTTGTTGTTTACACGTGCCTTTCAATCTGGCTTGCACGTGAGAGGGGGTGTTAGAGTACTACGTCTGAATGAAGCTAGAGCTTTTAGGTGGGTTAGACTTCTAACATGGTATCAGAGCCTGATTAGATTTGGACGTGACTTCCATGCTGTTTGTTTCGGGTTTAAGACCTATGGATCAGAGGTTATCCCCGTACTCTGCTCATTGCTTACACGTGCCTTTCGATCCGACTTGCACGTGAGAAGGGGTATTAGAGTACTACATCTGAAAGATGTGAATCCGTTAACCAGCTTGAATAATAGTCTGGGTCTTCGTCTATAAGCTTGAGCTTTTAGGTGGGTTGAGTTTCTAACATGGTATTAGAGCCTGATTAAATTTGAACGTGACCTCCATGTCATTTGTTTCGGGCTTAAGGCTCATAGATCAGAGGTCGTCCCTGCACCCCCGCTCATTCTTGAGTGTTTCGTTTAAGTTGGACCAAGGTTAGCACACTCGACACAAATTTGGTGCAGATGAGTAACGAAAGGAAAAAGTCGATCTAGACTTCTCCTCACCAATCGACTAATGCAAATAAGGATTTAGGAGCAACCATTATTGGAATTCGACCTCAACGCTACCCGTTGTTATGTCCTCCTAGTTGATTGAAGTCATTGTCGTTCGATCAATGTAGATTCAAACACGTGACTTCTCCACCGAAGGTGAGAGTCAGAAATCGTTGGAGGCAAAAATTTACAAAACTCAGCAACAATGCAACAAAATTCAAAACTTAACGATGTAAATAAATACACTTAAATGTTTACTATAATATAAATTATAAATGGGGAGACCCAGTTAACGAGCGTGACCCATAATAATTTCAATATATAATTAATCACATCAAACAAATATACTCGTGAGCCAATCGACTCTTAAAATTATATTCCGAGTTTAATTCATTTATTTAACGAGCTAAATTTTGAGTTTAAATTCGGTTCAAGTTTGATTATAACTAATTAATTTAAGTGAAATATTTGAGAAATGAAACTGAAAAAATAGTTTTGTTAAAAGCTACACTCACTTATGACCCTAATAATAATGGAAATTAATATTGTTGAATAGGGTGGTTGAATATTTTTATTTTGGGTTGGAGAGAATTAATTAATTAATAAAATGGAAATTTACAGTTCATGTTTTGTTGCCGTTAGTGATAAGCACGCCTGCCAACCCAACCCCAACCCCAACCCAACCCATCATCATTCCCTCCAACCTCTTTCTATTCCCTTTCTCTCTCCAATACCTTATTTTCTCATCTCTTCTCTCTACCTTTTCTTCTTCTCCTTCTCTCTCTCTCTCTTCCTTATTTCACTTCATAATTGTTTTATCTGGGTTAGATTGGATCTGCTGCTTCTGCTCAGCTCTCTCGATTGCCCCTTCTTCGAATCCAGGTACGAGTAATTTTGTGTTACTAGGTGTTTGTTTAGCTGTATTGGGTTTTGTGAATTATTGAAGTTGAGAATTCCATGTTTTTTATTTGGTTGGTATTGAAATTGGCAAAATCTGATTACTTGAAGTTATTACTGATCCGATCTGGAAGTGAGAGGGACTGAGGAGTGTTTGGGATAGCGATGGTTTGGCACATGGGTGAACTGTGAAGTTTAATTGGGTTTTGAGCTGGGAAGGCACGCCATTTCAAGGCAACTTTTTGGGAAGTGTAATCACTGCGGGAGAGGTTTTGGAATGTTGGGTCTTCGAGATTTGTTGAATTTATGAAAGAAAATATGTATTAAGTTGGCAGGCTAGCTGGTGTTGTGTATATATTTGATCTGAGGAATTCTCATGAACTGAACAAGGATATATAGAGGGCTAGTTGGCTTACAAGGGAATGTGGTCTTGTTAATCAGTCCTTGCTCGGCCATTACTCACTCTTGATCATCATTTAGATTCATGTGTATGTGTGTTTACTAACTTCGCAGAAGGGGTGGTTTTGTTGACTTGTTTAACTTGAAGATAGGTTTCTCTAGAAGCATACGGACATAAAGAATAAGCTAACGGGGACAAAGTAAAATCATTAGTACTTTGAACAGAAGTTAGGAAGTAATTCTGAAAGCCTGTTTTATCTTTCAAGTGCTGAAGAGGACATTTACTGATTACTTCCTTCTGATCACTTTTGGTTCGTGATACTTGGCCTGGCTACTGTATAAATAACTTGAACATTATTCTATACCGATACAATCAGTAAAATTGTAATAAATGAGGATTAAAAAATAAGTCACTTAGGATAACCCATTGTTTTTGTCTAGAAAATGAAATAGGACAACATTTTAGAAAGAGTAGTGTGATATTCAACTCAAAATATGGCACCAATGTAAGTTGAAAGTTTTGAGACTGGGTAGTTGAAGGACAGTCAGGTTAGTCTTTTTTTTGGTATAAAATGGGTATGGAGCATAAATCTTTGTGAAAACGTAGGATTGGGGTTTCAATGCCAATATCAGCTTGATTGGAATTGTCACACGTAGAGAGGAAAAAACCACATGCTTGAGCTCCTCCGAAGATTTGGCGCATAAGCATGCAGATTAGCACTGTGTATTCTTACACATATGCTGATCATATCTTATAATTTATAGTAGGATGTTAGTGATACTAAAAAGTTTTTGTCAGAATTACTTGCATCACAGACAGGACACCATGATCAATCCATGGCAGGGATTCTAATAATATGTGAAATTTGTTCACCATTTTATCCTTTATGGCAAGAGATTCCTTTTCCAGTCTTGTCCAAGAATACAAAGTTGTTGTCTGAAAATATATGGTTACTTCTGCTTCTTTCAGTAACCTTTTACTTTTATTTCCATTCCTTAATAGTTTGTGGTGCATATCATATGTCAGGGTACTTCAGTATTATTTCAGCTCAAATTTGTGGCTGGGAGCATAATTAAACCTGTAAAGCAGTATGGCTGTTTCTATGAGAGACTTGGATCCAGCATTTCAGGGAGCTGGACAGAAGGCGTATCCTTAACATTGTGTAGTATTCAGCATGTTCTTAGAATTGTTATTAGATAACATTCCTAAAATGCTCAAATAAAATATGTATGTCCCAACAAAAGGGTTCTGCTGATGCTAGATAATATGCACACATATTGATGTCAAACCTTTTCTCTTCATTATATTGTTTCGTTTGCCTTGATAAGACACAGTGGAATTGAAATATGGCGCATTGAGAATTTTAAGCCTGTTATTGTCTCATCGTCCTCTCATGGCAAGTTTTTCACTGGGGATTCCTACGTGATTCTTAAGGTAAACGTTAGTCCTATGCAAATTATACATCCTGTATCTTTATGTCCTGGCAAAGTGGTGACAAAACAATTCATTGAAGCAACCGGCCAAGCAAAGAGTGCAAAAAATGTTTGTCAACTGATTATTTGGAGTTCAATAGTATATATAAGCAGTTTTTGCTAAGGGTATAGTCAGATGGACTATTAAAAGGCAATGTGTGAGGGCTCTTCATATCCTGACACTCTTATAATTACCAAAACCAACTTTCCAGTTTCCAATTTTTTGTCCAATGAGGTCGAATCTAAACTGATAGTAAGAATTCACTTGAATTACTTCTGTGTTTGAAGTGCTTCCTACTAGCCTTATCCCTGAAAAATTTCATCTCGTAAAGGAAAAAATCATGTCAACTGATAGTCTGATTAAGGCTTACAGGCTGAGGAGTTGAAGCCTATGCTAGACTTCAATGTGTGTGTGTGACTCAACAAGTTTACTTTCTTTTCGTTTTTATCAGCAATAAAGAACATATATTGAAAAGAGGGCTTGATATCGAAATGGAATCTACAAGCTCTTGACCCAAAGGCAATACTCTGGGCCCCTAAGGGCTGACTTGAAAAGTTTACTTTCTTAATGAGAAAATATTATATTAACTTATTGTTGCGGTTTATATTCGTTATTCAATATCTCTGTGGTTTGGTTTTCTAGGGTTTATTTTAACTTCTCCTTGAACTTAGCTATCTGCTTATGATATAACAGTGGATCCAAGCTTTTCATCTGTTTGCCCGCGTTTCTCCAAAATACACTAGTTAGTTTGTTATGGAGTAACAGATAAGATTTCTTCAGTGAGTTTGAAATGTTGTAGACATTACTCTGTAGTCCAGTCGTGTTTGCTATAACATCAAACAATTGATAAAAGCAATGTTCCGGGGTATATGGAACAACTTCACATTGTACTACTGTATTCGTTTTCATTAGGGTTATGTTATCTCACTGAATATATACTGTCATGGGAATGGGGATGGTTATTAATCCATTGATGTAGTAGTCCTTGAGCCTATTAAAGAGTGAAATGGATTTAAGTTGTAGTTTTTCTTGGCAGGTAGTTTTCTATTCTTCATTGGCACTGCAACTACAGTTTCTAGTAAATTCAGTGATAATTCTTATTCTTGAGTCTTTTCTGTGCAGACAACTGCATCTAAAAGTGGTACCTTACGTCACGATATTCATTATTGGCTTGGTAAAGATACCACTCAGGTAAGTTTGTATGTTCACATGTTTTACTTCTCTTCTGATTTTAATATTTTGTTGTGTGGTTCTGATCTGATGCTACGGTTTTACTCAAATAGGATGAAGCTGGCACTGCAGCAGTTAAGACAGTTGAACTGGATGCAGCTCTTGGAGGCCGTGCTGTTCAGTATCGCGAAGTGCAAGGTCATGAAACTGAGAAGTTTCTTTCTTATTTTAAACCTTGTATCATACCTCAAGAAGGCGGAGTTGCATCTGGGTTCAAGCATGCTGAGGCTGAAGAACATACAACACGCTTATTTGTCTGCAAAGGAAAACATGTTGTCCATGTAAAAGAGGTGAGTCTATGGACTTCTCTATCGATGAGGGACGTCTCTCATTAAGCAGTACATATTTTGAGCACTGCCTGTCTTTTTGTCATTGATGTTTGTCTGTGTTCGTTACAGGTTCCGTTTGCTCGATCTTCACTCAACCATGATGACATATTTATTCTGGATACCAAATCTAAGATTTTTCAATTCAATGGTTCAAACTCATCCATTCAAGAGAGAGCTAAAGCATTAGAAGTTGTTCAGTACGTTAAAGATACATATCATGATGGGAAGTGTGAAATAGCTGCCATTGGTAAGTGGACTAGTGTATTGTGGAGTTCCATGACATTAGTTCAATGCATGCCACTCTTTTTAAGTTTCTTTATGCTTTTCAGAGGATGGGAAGCTGATGGCCGATGCCGACACGGGAGAATTTTGGGCTCAATTTGGTGGTTTTGCTCCACTTCCAAGAAAAGCAGCCAATGACGATAATAAGATTATTGTTTCATACCCTCCCAAGCTGCTCAGGTAATATGATGTCTCACTCTCCTTTCTGTCTTTTAAATAGTCGGGGAAAGGGGTTGGAGTCCATGGACTTGATCCCAAGACCTCCCATACAAGAGTTGGGGGCCATTGGCTGTAAAGAGCAGTGTTTGGTTTACCTCTTGTACAGTCAAAATCACGTGTCATTATTATATTTTGAATTATCCTATCTCTTTGTGTGTTTCTTACAATTCTGAAATAATATATTTTTTTTTTTGGGTTTTCTAAGGGTTGTGAAGGGGAAAGCGGAACCTGTGGAGGCTGATTCTTTGACAAGGGTGTTACTGGAAACAAATGCATGCTATCTTCTCGATTGCGGGCTTGAAGTGTTTGTATGGATGGGGAGAATAACCTCTCTCGATGATCGGAAGAGTGCAAGTGAAGCCGCAGAAGTAATAACTCATCCATTGCTCAAGCAAATAGGTTGCTGATTGTGTTGTAAACTCTCACAAATTTTTATATTGATTTCACTGAAACAGGAGTTAATCCGTGGCTCTGATCGACCCCAATCACACATGATTCGTGTAATTGAGGGATTTGAGACTGTGATGTTCAAGTCTAAGTTTGATTCTTGGCCTCAGACAACTGCTGTAGCTGTGTCTGAAGATGGTAGAGGCAAAGTTGCGGGTCAGTAACTAAAATCATTAATGAGAGCACCAATTCATTAATAATCACAGTCATGTTTTATACCAACCGTTGAAATTTTGGGCTTCTTGATTATATTTTTCTTATATGAATTTTGTAGCACTTCTGAGACGTCAAGGGGTTAATGTGAAGGGTTTGATGAAAGCTGAGCCCGTAAAAGAAGAACCTCAGGCATACATAGATTGTACAGGAAATTTGCAGGTGATGTATATATAATATTTCTTATTTTTTGACATTATTTTTATGGGTGGGATGGTTTATATTAGAAAAACGTGGTTGAACAACCCATTCTGTGGTTGGGGACCATGGTACACATTAGCCCATTTGGGCTGTGGCGTGGATCAAAGAAGCACTCATAGGTATATATATTACCAGGTAGCTGTTTTTTAGCAATTTGAATCTGAGAGAGTGGTGGTTATGATTGTCTTTTTATTTAAGTTTCACATCTTGGGAGGAGTGAAATCTCTACAAATAAGCCATGTGAAAGGCTGGATAGTCAACATACCATTTGTATATTCGAAACTTCAGATGCTGTCTGTGGGTCTGTCATGGTGAACAGAGTTATCATTTGATGCAAGAATTCTGTTTCAGAAGATGCATGGATCACGCAAGATATTTTTTCCTGTATATAACTTAGAAATAGACTAATTATGCATGTTCACGCAAGATTAATTTGACTAATTATGCATGTTCCCCCATAACATTTTCTATATTGATCTTCTGGATTATATTGTTAATAATACCTTCAACCTGGATCTGCAGATTTGGCGTGTGAATGGCAATGAAAAGATTGTCTTGTCAACTTCTGATCAGTCAAAGTTATACAGTGGAGATTGTTACATCTTTCAGTACTCATATCCAGGAGAAGATAATAACGAAGAGTACATTATAGGGACATGGTTCGGGAAACAGAGTGTTGAGGTGAAATTCAATTTGCATTTCCTCTTTCTCTTTTCATTGTGCTTCTTGATCCACTGTGATTAGAACATTTTAGCTTCTAAATTCTAACACCATAGGATTTGAGAGATAGGCCAGAGACCTTCTAATGCTTTTTCAATAAGAGTAGGCAAAAGTTAGCCAGGTAATATCTGTCTAGATTTACACATTTAATTCATGAATGCTGACTTCAATGTAAACATAAAATAAAAAGAATCAGAAGAACATAATAATTACAGAAAAAGTATGCAGATTTTGTTGATGCTCTTGATATTAGATTTTTAGCATCAGAATCGACGTCCTATTGAATTAGTTTCAGCAAATAGTTTATTCCGAATTTCCAATACCAAGTGGATCTCGAAGTTCATCCTTTAATTTGTAAAAAGTTGCATTAGCGTTCGTTATATTTATATTTATACAACCCAGCTCACTAAAGTTTTGATTGAACTAGATGGATTAGCTACGTGGCTCTCTTGAGTCTTATCTCACTTATCTGTCTGGACCTATATCATTCTATAGTAGTTTCTATCTTTAATAAGAACTTTTTGTCCCTTGCCATTGCCAAACTGGAAAGTAGATAAGTAAATGAAAGGATCAACATCTTTTAGATGTGCAGTGTTAAATTTTAGTGGGCTCATAACTCACAAGTATCTGGATGGATTTTTTAAAATTTAAATCAGGCTAAATACATCGGGTCAAACTCCACGACCCAAAGGTCAACCTTATTAGTTAGGTGTGACCCTTGCCTTTATATTTTACTGATGTGGGTTTATATATCTCAACACACGTATATAATTATCCTTTATATTCGAACAGAATTGAGAAAGTTCTGATTAGTTTTATTTCTTGTGCAACTGTTATTGGCTTTCTAACAAAATAGTTTTTGTTCAAATTAATATGTAATATTTATGTAAAAGAAAAATGCATTTACTATCTTATCTAATATTTACTGACACCATAATTATTTAAATAGGAAGAAAGATCGTCGGCTATTTCTCTGGCAAGCAAGATGGTTGAGTCACAGAAGTTTCTACCTGTCCAGGTATTCCTCTGGTTCAACTATGACTTCTGTTGTTTCATTGAGATTAACATTTTCCTACTCATCCTACTAATCCTGCTTTGTTTATTACCAGGCTCGCTTATATGAGGGGTGTGAACCAATTCAGTTCTTCTTGATCTTACAGAATCTTATTGTCTTCAAGGTTTGCATCTATCTTCAAATCCTGTGATTTATTTAAAAAAATCTGCTGTAACTGCAAATCAATTTGTGTAAACTCTATCAGGGTGGTCTTAGCGATGGTTACAAGAATTACATTGCAGAAAAGGAACTTCCCGATGAGACATATAAGGAGAATAACATCGCTCTATTTCGAGTTCAAGGTTCTGGACCTGATAACATGCAGGCCATTCAAGTTGAACCTGTATGTTTCGCTCTAAGTTACACTCAAGCATAAACTACATTAATACATGTGCATTTTTTTGTTTGGTTATGCCAGATTTCTTACATCTGAACAGGGTTGACACACACTTGTCCTTTTTCAATCTTTACTGACAGGGATGCATATGCATGTGTATTGTCTATTTTTGTTTGGTCATTCTCTGCTCTGTAATTAATTTTGTAAATAAGTTTACATGATGTGTGTAGAAATTTAAATGAGGCTACCGGGTCAGGCTCTACAACTAAAAGGTCAACTTTATTACTTGGGCGTAACTCTTGCCTTTATATTGAGTTCTTTTTACCTTATATTTATTCCATGTGGGATGTCCATTTAAACAATGTAATTTGCTCAACTCCTTTATATCGGGGAAGAAGGAAAAAGTAGAAAATGTGAAGATCTTAAATGAATTGCATCAGTAGGCTTACGAATGATCATCAACCCATCAGACTCAACTTGCCTTCTAGTGAAGCCCCACATCTAAAGAATGTGGATTGATTGACAATTTGATAAACATCTTGAGGCCTCCACCTATAAGCTTGAGCTTTTAGGTGGGTTTTGCTTTAACACCTTCAAATGGCCAGTTTGTATAATCTCTATAATCTCTACTATATATTCTCATTTCATAAATCCACTATATTCAGTTTTCAAATGGAGTTATCTTTGGTGTGACTCCTTCACTGTAAGAACCCTGGCATCTTTTGCAAGCTATAAAGCATATATCTTTCTATCATATTGTGTACTGAATAACAAGACTAAGGAAGCATAATCTATCACCTCTGCCAGAGGAAAAAATCAATTACTGAACTCAAAACACATTTTATATGTAATAATAAATTAGATATTTTTTACATTACTAAATCAATAAGTAGCATTACTGTGTAAATTTGTACTCAATTAGCTTATACAAGTTATATATACATCCTACACGTATCCTGCTGATATGCTGTGATGGTTATATCATATATGATTCTTGATTTTGGGGTCAAATTTATAGTATAATGCACGATGGTACTTTTGAGTTTTAGATGGATATATTGGTTGTATTTTGTTGTTGATGCTTATTCTTATGATGTTGTATACTTGCGGAGTGCACTTGCTCTCCTCATAATGTGACAATGACTTATGTTTCTTTGTTTCTTTTTGTACCCTCTTTTAAACTACTTGACCAGGTTGCAACATCTTTAAATTCATCCTACTGCTACATATTACATAGTGATTCCACTGTCTTCACGTGGTCTGGAAGTGCTGCGACGTTAGGGGATCAAGAACTTGTTGAACGACAGCTCGATCTGATAAAGGTCCGATATGCTGTATATTGCTTTATGTTTGTTTTCTATGATGCCTATAATGGAGAGAAATGCGAGAAATTTTGGCTTGTAAATGCTACGCGCTGTACACGGAAGAGTCCCAACCCCAAAGTTACTGGTGTATTATCACTTCAAAGTAAAATTTGCTGGTCAATTCATATGAAGCAATAGTTAAACTTCCAAAAGTTTCCAGAAAATTATTTGCACAATGCATCATGAGATGTTGATGAAGAATATCTTTGCTATTATCATATATCATTGTTTTTGCTCTTATAAACCTGTCATTTTTCTGCAGCCAAATTTACAAGCCAAACCACAGAAGGAAGGTACAGAATCTGAACAGTTCTGGGATTTGTTAGGTGGAAAAAAAGAATACCCGAGCCAAAAGATTGGAAGGGCAGTTGAAAGTGATCCTCATCTTTTCTCTTGCAGTTTATCAAAAGGTATTATCTGTGTATTTGCAAGCTGGTAGCATGTCTATTACATTTTTCAAATTGTTGTCTCGTGTTTAATATGAAATACTAACTTCTCGTGTTCGTTCTTGTGCTCATACTACCGCTGGAACATATACTGATCTACAGGGAATCTTAAGGTGTGTTGCTTTGGTCTATCATTTCTAACTTCACAACATGAGTTGTACTTGCAACAATTTTATAATGTTTGTTTCCATTGTATCTTTATTCCATGTTTTGATTATTCGTGGTTTGATGTTGCATGGTTCATACTTCATCATTTGGGGATTGTATAATGCTGTATCTGAAAAAAAACAAAATATTGCAGTAAGGAACTGGAAGTTATTTCTAAAATTATTTTCTTGAGCTGGGCTATACAGCCTTCCTCCTTACCAAACCACTTGAATTTAGTGATAGATTTAATGACTAGTCTTGCAGTTGAACCTACCATTGATTTTGATATCATTCAATTTATCTGCTTGTCAAGGTATATATTGAAAGATATAATATGTTCTGCTTTGTTTTCAATTGTAGGTGAAGGAGATTTACAGTTTTACCCAGGACGATTTGATGACTGAAGACATATTCATCCTGGATTGTCACTCAGAGATTTTTGTTTGGGTTGGGCAAGAGGTGGACTCAAAGAACAAGATGAATGTTTTATCCATTGGAGAGGTATGATTAATGGGGAAACAATAACAGCATGGTATATTTATAGCCATGATGGTCCAGGTCATAGAACTTGCTTACAAGTAAAGTTTTGTAAAGTCTTAATGCTCAAATGTGCAACTTGTCGTGTATCTTGATTCTTGACCTTCATTACATTTGAATTGAGCTTTTGAGCTCTCCTGTTCGCCCATGGTTATAACACGTATCTGCCTCACCACGCGATTTACTGTACTCTTTTCAGCAAGATATTAATGCTCTCACTTTCAACAGAAATTTCTGGAGCATGATTTTCTTCTGGAGAATTTATCTCGTGAAACTCCAATATATGTTATCATGGAAGGAAGTGAGCCATCTTTCTTCAAGCGCTTCTTCACGTGGGACTCTGCAAAATCAGCAGTAAGGGGCTTGTAATTATTAACATTTATTCAGATGTAAATCTTTGTTAGGTATATGAATGTTGTTGTTTTGGCACAGATGCATGGGAATTCATTCGAAAGGAGGCTTGCAATAGTGAAAAATGGTGTTACTCCAGCTAAAGATGTAAGACTGTTTTATTGATCTCTGGTCATGTGTTCACCGATATTTAATCTTGCATTACCAGTGTGTTGGACTTATGCAATATTGTTTATCATATTGCATCAATCCAAGGTTACTTTTTGGGGTATGCCTGCAGATACCCTACCCTGGTGTCAGAAAGAAAAGGGGGAAATGTGCTTTTTCAGTAGATTTAGCAAAATATACTTCTCATGTTATTTTTTAATTCCTTGTAAATAAAAAAACTAAAATCCTGTCCTGCATGGCCCCATTATTTCTTGTATTTGCAAATGTCAACGGAAAAATCTAGGAGGAAATAATTAGTTCTCTTGAATGAACACTTGCTTTGTTTCTGCAATGTTGAAACAAGAGTGTATCTTCTTACCCACAACACATGTCTTCGGGTTTTTTTCCCTCGGCTACATCCATGGGATAATTTGATGAGAGATGTATGATTCTTGACCAGAAACCTAAACGGAGAACAGCCACATCTTATGGAGGAAGGTCTAGTGTCCCAGACAAATCACAGCGTTCCAGAAGCATGTCTTTCAGCCCTGATCGAGTACGTGTCAGGGGTCGATCTCCAGCTTTCAATGCACTAGCTGCTGCTTTTGAGAATAATAATACAAGGAACCAGTCAACTCCACCCCTGGTGGCTAGAAAGATCTATCCAAAATCCATGACACCTGATGCTAAATTGGCTTCCAAATCTGCTGCTATATCATCAATCACTTCTACTTTTGAGAAATCAGCACCAACGCAGGAAAAACTTATGCCCAGATCTCTCAGAGGCACGTAATTTTAACTTGCTTTGAGTAGTTAAATTACTATCATACCGTGTTTAATGCCTCTTTTCTACCACAGGTGTAATGAGCCTGCCAATAATTAAGTCTACACCAGAGATAGATTCTAAGGAGAATTCTATAAAAGAAGACGTCAAAGAGAGTGAAGTAGAAGACGAAGAAGGGCTCCCAATATATCCGTATGAACGGCTCCGAACTAATTCAGAAAATCCTGTTACAGAAATTGATGTGACTAAGCGAGAGGTAATTAGTAGGAAATGTTGTCATTTCATGCTTAGTTCATACCCCCAATGCCGTAAAATGAGATTTTGTTTCTTTCACGCAGACTTATCTGTCATCCCAGGAGTTCAGAGAAAAATTCGGGATGACAAAAGATGCATTCTCTAAGTTGCCTAAATGGAAACAGAACAAGTATAAGATTGCCCTCCGTTTGTTCTGAGTATTGAGTTGCAGGTGGAGAAAAAGCCTGCATGAAAGTCTGTAAAATTTCTTCCTTTGCGTCGTGTCGTCATTTTATTTGGTCGACGCCAGAAACTCTGGAATCAGAAAATTTTCCGATCCCTGTGATTTATCCATCTGGTGGGTTTTTGAATGTCTAGGTGTGATTTGATTTGATTTGATTTTTTTGGTTGAGTTAGGTGGCTGGCATTATTTATGGCCAGAGGCTTGTTGTGAGTTGCATTTTTGATTTTCCTTTTGATTTGTAATTTATGAATTGAACTATAGTGCACCAATTAGAAGGTCCTGCAAATGCAGAGTATTTAGGCTGATAACTGAGGGTTGAAGAGTGTGTATAGACTGTAGTTTTGTGTAAAAACCAGTCACTCCTTATTTGTTTGCTGCCAATAATGTTTTTAATCGTGTGACATATGGTTTTCTTTACTTATTTTGTCTAAATGTTAATACTCTGCTTCATTTTGGAGTTAGAATATCATTTGCAGTTGGTTAATGGAGAAATATGATTGTTTGCATGTGCAATATTAGGATTAGGACCAGTCACTAATTCGTATTATGTCACCATTATGTTTCTTAACAAAAAATTTGACGTTTTCGTGCATGTCAAAGTTGATCTTCAAGTCATTAAAGTGATAGTGCAAATATAGGGAAAAAGCCAGTTAGCTACTCTCTAGTATAGACTCCTAACTTTGTCATCGAATTGTTTGGTTTAGTTATTTCTCATTAGAGTGCTTGTTGGGGGATTTTTTTCAGCGCCGGATTGGAGGTCCCAATATTCCCATAATCAAAACTGAAATCTAATCGAAATGTATAGAGTCGATGTGGATGAAGTGCCAAATCTGGCTAGAGGCATTGCAGGACAGGCTTAAGAGATGAAGGAGCACCAGAAGCATCGGGCAGCAGGTACGCCGAAGGCGTTGCGGACGGGAAGAGAGACGAGAAGGAGAGGCATATCATATGAAAGAAGAGAAAATGTGGGAGCAAAAAACCAGTCATAATGGAAGAGGGAAACATGATTGGATTGGAAGCTATCCTTTTGCGAATAGCTCCAGTTATCAATTTACCCATACTTATATTAAAATGATAATATAAGTATCACTGTTACAATTTAACAATTTTCAAATGATAATAATAATAATATCACTGTTATGGAATTAATTATTATTAATAATTACTATTTAAGTGTTCATTAATATTTAGCATTAAAATTTAGGGGAAATGACCATTTACTAAATATATTCAATTCATTTTATTACCCTAGCTTTTTTTTATTGTTACTATAACTTTTCTTTTTACTCATTCTGTTAGTGCCGTTAAATCTTACCGTTAAAATCATATAAAATGACAACTTTTACCCCCAAAATTTCATTAAATTTATGATATTATGATAAGTAGGTTGTCTCTGGTGATGCACTGTGGCGAGACTTACTATCTCTGTCTATACTCTCTCTGTTCGATTATTGTTGGTTTGTTTTTTAGTTTGAGATTTTAGTTTGTTTTATAGTTTGGTAATTTTGTTTGGTTTGTTTTTTGGTTTGTTTTTTATTTTAGAAAACAAACCAACAACAATGGTAGAGAACGAGTTTCCTTGGAGAGATAGAGTATAGTCAAAGAGAGTGAGTCTCGCCAGAATTTATCATCGGAAACGAGCCACTTGCACTAATGACATAAACTTATAACTTTATCAAAAACTTGGGGGTAAAATTGTCATTTTATATTATTTTAACGGTAAGATTTACTATATTGTTTTTACTTAAATATTTAGTTTTAATCAATTAATTTTTTGTATTCAAGGATAATTTAGACATTTCACATCAAAATCTAACTCTGTTATGGATGGTGATGCGAAAACAATGTTTGCCGTATTGAATTGACACAATTCAAAGTACATCATAGTGACGAAAAAATCATGCCAATTAAAAGTATTGGCATGCATAGTTGATCGAGACTTGTACCGGTGGAATATAAACCACCATCTTGGCTTTGGTAGCCTTGCATTGAAGCATAATTATCCCAATCCCCCCTATATCCATCATATGACACATACGAGATGGATTGCTTTTGAGGAGTGCACTCGTAGTCCATTTGACTTGTTCTATAATCCGGGATATAAAATATGTTTGTTAGATGTGAGTTTTATAATCACGACTCAAGCTGACCCAGTATTAAATTAAAACATATTTTAACCTTTTCCATTTTAAACACTTTTGTCCGGCACTCTCATGATAATCAAATTCTCATTTCCTCCATAATAGCCTTACAACCTATAATAGCCCGAATTTTCCCAGTTCTCTTGATGACACTCATAACCTCTCCAATCTTGCTCCATGATAATTTGTTCTCCTCCAATGCATTCTCAAACCTAACTCAAAAAAGACAACACTAGAGTAAGAGACGGAGAGCACAAGTGCAATAGTTGCACACAAGTAAGAGATTATTAAAAGGGAAAATGACATCTAGACCCCATTAACTAAACACTATTTGAACTTCCACCCCTTAAAGATTACATTAACTAACTTACATTGACACCGATTGTTTTGTAATAAAAAGACAATTTTGCCCTTAATTTTCTAATAAATTTCAAATAGTTTTCTCTCTTTGATGTTAGTCAACAACAACACACCAAGAGTTTCTCGAATCGCTTGATCGATTTGATGTTGTTTGGCTAGAGGTCCTAACATGGAGGTTAAGTTTGAAGCGGCAATGATTAGGGGTGTAAACAAGGCGAATCGAGTCTTAATTCAGTTAGGCTCGACGACTCGTGAAAAAAGTGTTCGGCTTGAGTTCGGTTCAGGCTCGAATGAGCTTATACAACGAAGCTTGAGCTCGACTCGAAACAATATAGAGAAGTAGGGCTGTAAACAAGCCGACCTTTTAACGAGCCGCTCAAGCTCGGCTTGTTAAATATTCGGTTCGGGCTCGTTATAATCGAGCTCAAGCCGAATTCGAGCTCAATATTGGGCTCGTTTACTAAACGAGCCGAGCTCGAGCCTAACATTTTAAGACTCAATAGGCTCGCGAGCCGGCTCGTTTAATATTTAATTAGTTATATATTTTAAAATTTTTCATAAATATTCATAATAGAATTAGACGAGCCTAATAAAGTCGAGCCAATCTCAAGTTGACTTTTTTATCATTTAATGAATTATTTATAGTTTTATTTAAATTTTAACAAATATTTGTATTGAAATTTAAGTGAGCCGAGCTTGTCTATTTCATTTCGAGCCGAACTCGAGCTTAGTTTCATAAGCTCGTTCGAGCCCGAGCCGAACACTTTTTTCACGAGCCGAGTCAAGCCTTGCAAAATTGAGACTCGATTCGGCTCGTTTACACCCCTATAGAGAAGCTCAATCTTGGTTCTTCCCGAACTCGATTCGTTTGATTGTGAATACATGTATTTATTAAAAGTTAAAATTAATATGAAATAAAAAATAATTTGATTAAATATTAAACAAGTAAGTTCGAGATCGGCTCGACTCAATTCGGCTCATTTAATTTCATCATAAATATTTATTAAAACGTAATTAATTAAATATTAAACGAGTCGGCTTATAAGCCTATCGAACCTTAAAATGTAAAGCTTGAGCTCAATTTAACAAGCCCGAAACTAAAATTTAATGAACTGAACGTGAACGACTCGTTGAAAGCACGACTTGTTTACAACTATAGTCATGACCAAAATAGTTGTGAATAGCATGGATCATCGACCGTCAACCATGTTATAAATTACTTAAACGAGACATAAAAGGTAAGAATAGTTGCTTGATAAAACACAAATGTGAGGAAGATGATACATTTTTTAAAAAATTTAAAATTTTAATTTCATTCATAGTGTAATTTTGCCTTTCAAAATAATTAGTCCATTATGTGCAAATCACATGGCATTATTTTAGCTTCAAAGTTAACAATGTTAGGGTAAGTGATATAATGAAATACTTAAGAGGGTTTAAAAATGAAGTTTTTAGTTAAGGGAGTGTATTTGCAAACAATGTTAAGGAGTTGTGGTGCCATTTTCCCTTACTAAAATAATATGCAAGGAATTCTAAATTACAACAATAGAAAATGATTTTCTTTTGGATTTTATCAAAAATATACATACAAAATTTTAAAGTACTCAAGACACGACTCTAAACACTCTAAATAGGGCCGCTAGATACCTACACATCCATGGAAACAACACTTAAAACTTGACGGGAGAAAATCTCTTTCGAGATTTCTCGCTCCCATATGCACGACAAGTCCACCGGTTCGTCAAATAATATAGGGTTCAATAAAGCCTCGAATATCGATCACACGAAAAGGTTGTAGTCAATAGACACTAGTATAGGTGTTTAGAATCGCCGGGATCAAGCGTAACAAATGCCAAAATTTTGAAAATAAATCTATTAAAATCTGCGGACTTTCCATTGTCCCAAACTGTTACACCCTTGTGAAACAGTTTATTATGAAGTTATATCATTTTTATGACCATCTATTCCTCATTTTCAATCAATAATTTTTTAGAGTAAGATTCACCTTCTTAATACTGAAACGAAACTCATGTCATTAGACAACGATGACTTAATAATCTATTTTATTTGTTCTCTTAATAGACTGTTACTTTTCATTTTATATAAGATTTTAAGCACTCTCTCCTCTTGAGTTTCCTCTCCCATGTTGTCGAATTTTGGCAGAGTCTTTCATTCACATGTGCTCTAATTTGCAAAAGTCTTGACAAGTGATGCTGATGAGCAATGACCTTGATTTATCTGTTCATTCTTTTTTGAATCTTGTGGTCATGGCCCTTACAGATATAACAAGTCTCTTTTTCTCAAATTTCTTTAATCATCCAGTGTCCGAGTCCATTCCAATATAAGACCTCGTTTTTTTAGTATTTCAATTATCACTATTCTTTAACCTTATTGTAGGGTGATTTATGTTTGTCATCATAACTTCCGCAGTGGAGGAAAATGTGCGTCCCAAAATTAATTGGGCATCTTTATCTTCTTCGTAGTCCATTACTAGAAAGTCACCCACTACCTTAATGTTGTCCGGCAGCGTGTGGAGATAGAGATTGCTAACATTAGGGTACAATGATATTTTATAAAAAATATTTAAATACTTTTCAAAGTGAAGACTAGAGAACTCTTAGTAATTTTAATAGAATGAAAAGAAAGAGAATAAATAATTCGGAAAGGGGTGGAGGAAGTGAATGTGTTACAATGCCGAGAAGAAAACCTCTAGTTTTTGAAAGAATAAAAATGAAGAACATACACTATTCAACTTTATCTTATTCTTACATATGGTTTAAACTTCGGGTGAGCATAGGCCAGGTTGGACAGTCCATGGCTTAATTTTGGGTTCAATCTGAACTTAGCGTGTTGACTATTTTCATGTCCATTCTCGACTCATGAAGAGTGTTGTCCGCTGGACAAGTGAGCAGGTTGAGCCTGAACGGGTTCCGGGTTAGTCCAACCCGTCCATAATATTAAAAAAATAACATATTGTACACAAAAACTAATTGCAAAAATAAATTATGTATACAAAAACAGATTGCAAAATTAATACTTCAATATCACAAGAACAGATTGTCAATAACATTCAGAATAGTTTATATGGAAATTGTGTTTTTCGAACTTGTTTGCTAAAAAAACTTAAAATGACCATTTCAAAATTAGTATGGGTTGTGCGTGTTT
>JAYMTP010001711.1:0-22603 GCA_036897365.1 Geranium brycei
TATTAATCATATATACACAAAAACTTCTTTCTTTAAAGTTGTTGATCTTCGTATTCTATTCGATTTTATATACTATTTTCCGAAACATAGGTCTGTATGAGAGAGTTGTCATTTGAAATTTTCGGTATATTATTAATAATATATAGATAAAAACTTTTTTCTTTAAACTTGTTGATTTTCCGATTCTCTTCGATTTGATATATTATGAGCCCAAAACTGAGATCGTATGAGAGAGTATTGTCATTCGAAAGTTTCAATATATTATTAATAATATTTTTTAATGATTATTTATTAAACAAAAATAAATTAGCTTTGGATTTGAACTGGTTAAACTAAATTTGAACTAGTCAGATCAATCTGATTTCAAATCACATTTTAGATTTTTTTACAAACCAATTTTGTTAAATTTAACAGCAGTTATCTTAAATGTAACTTAAAAAACTCATGGTACTTGTAAAAAAATTTAAACTTAGTGTACTTTTTTGAAATCGTGCATACTTTAGGTATAGTAAAGTGGAATTATCCCTAAAATTAATTCTTCATTTATCCAATTTGAATCAAAATTTAAGACCTTCCCATCAAAATATTACAAAACATTAGGTATCTAGTTCTCGTTGGATATACACTCCAACAACTTGATGGTTTGAAACGTTCTCTTCTATTTTCGAGCTGTTCCGAATAATTTTTAAACTCATTACATGCCTACATTTATATTAAGTTTGGAATTTTATTGTTTAACTTGATATATACAATTTAGCATCTTGATTAAACAAACCAAAGATACTTCATCATAGATACTCAAATATTCATAAACAAAAAGTTGTTATGAACTAACAAACCAAGTACGTTGTTGATTTTGAAATATTTTCTATAAACGATCCTTCCAAAAAAATAGGTTAACAATCATCCTAATACCATCTTTTTATAATATCAATGCATGTATGTACACACATGTACATAGCAATTTTTGTTAGTAACTCAAAACAACACTAAAAGAGAACAGTGCACTTATGGTTGAAATAAGCACACACCACCTGCTGACATTTAAATTCATTATATAACTTAAAAACTATTTGTATCAGATGGAATGAAATTGAACCTAAAAGTAAAAATAATTATCAAACAATGGGTCGTTGAAGCTTAAGATTTTGATAGAATCTGCACATCCTCATTATCATGCACCAATTCCAATTCTGCAAGCAATTTCAGTAGAACTACAAGAATCCTAATAACAATGCCCAAGAGAAAAAATTAAACCATTTTCTTGGGAGAAAAAGATTATGGGGCCAGAAGTGAACTAGAAGCATTGAGTGGATTTATCTTTCTGCACTTACTCATCTTGTTCGCTAAATAAGTTTCCAATACTATGTCAAGGCTCTCTGCTAGTTTTGGAATTATGATTGTTGAAAGAACTTGATAAAGATAGGTTTTCTTTTTACAGTATCATAGCATCATGCAAATATAGGAATGGTGACAAGTCCCCCAACGGCTTTTTAATTTTTAGAGGGATAGATCATTGATGTTATATTTTGTGAAAATCAATAACAAAACTGAAAATGCCAGTAAAGGGTGTTAAATGCGTCAACAACAATGTAACCGACGCACAATCCTTCAAAACATGTCCATCGGTACTCATAGTGTCAGTTATGTGTATGGACGACGCACATTTAAACACACATCGGTAGGCCATATACACTTGCTTTTATACGTTTATTACGTCTCTTAACTTCTCATCTAGATGTATTGCATATAGAATAATTCTCACAATCTTTATACTCTTTGTAGAATAAAATGCACCAGTATTCGCAAGTGTGGTACTTGGTACAATCCATCTCCATCGTTTTCAACATTTTTTTAGTTGCCGCATAAGATTCATGGTATGAATTAGGAGATGAAATTTTGTTGTTGTTGTACTAGCACAATCTATCGAATGTTGTGTTTGAAGTTGTGATCTACCTTTTCATTGATATTAGGGTAAACAACACCGACAAACAATTCGTGTTGGACTTTTAATACAACAGAGTTTGCGTAAAACGCATTAGTACGATGTATGTGTCAATCGATGCTTATTAGAAGGATGCAATAGTTCGAGTGTTTCTTCTTTCGTATCCAATCGATGTTCACTAGAGTAATGAGTTATTTGACGTAAATCCTCCACAATTTCCACTTCATGATCCACATTTTGACTATTGGAAGCTCTATCCTTCCTTGGTAACAATCTCTACTTCGAATAACGAGACATGTCTTGGACTTCACCATGAAAACTCCACACCTATAATTTGACAATAGTTGTTGTACATTAAGTGTAGGAAAATTCTTTTGATAGTGTGAGGATGCATATTGCAAAAACGCGTGCATGGACACATATACTGGTCTCGGCCGTGTGGCGTAACGTTCTCAGTAGAAAACTATATGAATTATGATACACATTCCATAAACTGTTTACATTTCTATCGGGTATAGTCATCCATCTACGATTCACAATAATAAAAATGATTGCGATATAAATAGAATGTAAATACAAAATCTATATATCAAGTGTTTTCTTTATATTAACGACGCAATATGTATATTGTGTCGATACTAATTCGATAATACTGACGCAATTGGAACAGTGTGTCGATACTAATTCTATATTACCGACATGATATGTTAAATGTGTCGATACTAACTCTCTTTTTCCGACACAGTTAAACAACATGTGTCATTAATAATCACCCATTCATAAATTCGCTATGTTGTCTAAAATACATTACCGACAATATTTTTCAACATAGAATATGAATGTTATAAATCACAATATGACTTCTTAGAACAAACTTAAAAATAATATATGGAGTACAAATGAGGAATGAGAATCATAACCTAGTAATCGAGATGAATACACCGTAGATTGTTGACGTTCAATCTCCAAATAGACAAAACAACCGTAGTAGATTCACATCACAGATTTATGCATACACCAAGACACTTGCCTACATCTATGAACACTCAAACACATAATTCCTTTTGTGGATTTTTCCCACTATAGCCGACACACTCTAGTCTATGTGCATCGATTGTATGATAAGACCATTGGTGGTCAACATTAACATAGTTGGGCCTACTGGGATATCCGACGCATGTCTACGACTACGTCGATAATACATGTTGACTGTTGCCTTTTGTTTATTGGCCTTTGACTTAGATATAACCGGTGCGATGAATGTGTGTGTCAGCTATAAGCACACTTTGATCATCGACTTCACGTGGTTGACCGTCAATGGGGACATAGCTGACGTTGTCCATACATGTGCGTCAGGCAGTGCCTATTATAACCGGTGTGTTATCTTGTGCGTCATGTGTAGGTCTAATGTTCCTGACGCAAGTATTGCACGTCGGGTATGCCCTACCGTACCCGACGGACCCGTTTTGAGTGTGTCGGGGCTATTAGCACATCTCCAATTTTTATATGATTATTATGTTTAATAATTTCTTTACACATTTTGAATTCTATTAAATTTGAATTATTATAGAACTTATCCGTCACTTCAAGAGTTTGTTTTTTTTTTCCTACAATCATCTTTGACTCTACCACCCTATTTCTTGTACGTATTGAAAGATGTCATCAATGCTAAAATTACTAATTATTCAAACATTGACATAGTATTGATATCATGTTTCATTCTAAAATTAAAGAGTACGTTTTAATTTATTTAGAAAAAATATCATCACTTCATGACTTAGTAACTTAATATATGAAGAAAAATATTTATTAAAGTTTTTATTGCTTTATCGTCGAAGACGAAAAATGGCTATTTTTTCCACATCACGTATGAGCCAAAATGTGGTGAGAGCGGGTCACCCACAGAACAGACACATGGTTTCTGCTCTGTAGTTTGTGGCTTGCACTGCTGTGCCCTCTCCTTTACATTTCTTTTTCTTATTTTTTTTCTAGTTTCTGCTTTGGATGTTTCTCATCCTTATTGGGTCTTGAGCTCATCATTCTTGTCGCTCTCTCTTCTGGTTTTTGATGATTTCTGTTTGAAAGGTATGAGCTTTGTGAGGGTTGCTGGTGGGTTATCGAAGATTCTCATTCCTGTGTTGGCGTTTTCAACACATCACAGCATAAATTGTTAAATACCCATTTGTTGTTCTTGCAGTACAGACCACTGTGAATCTCTCTTACTGCTCAGGTCATTGCTTTTGCTTTTTTTTCCGTGTCCCTTTCTCTCACAGCACTTGAGCTGCCCTTTTCTGCTAGACCCATTTCCTTTTTCTTCGTCTTTTCTTCCTCAACCGTCTGTAGTTTTTCGATTTCTGCGCCGATTGAGCCGCAGAGTGTTTTGGTACTTGCTTTCCTTTTGCCATTGACAATGTTTGTTATGTGATGAGCACTGATTTCTCTAGTTTCTACACGGGCTGTGATCTTTCATGCAATGCATTCTGTAACTAAGAAAAAGTAGGGGTGAATTTGGGAAAAAAGAGGAGGCTATTCCCATATGAGAATTTTTAGGTCAGAGTTTAATGTTTGGATCTTGGTGCTCTCTTCTACCACTGTGTTCAATTTGTGTGGTGAACAGTGGATTCAGGCTGAGATGGTATGAAAGTCAGCTTTAGATCATATGAAAAAATGAATTGATATTTTGGGTTTGTAAATTGGTGGAGATTTTGTAATTGGGTGCAATTCTTTTATGTGGTTCGAGGCAAAGTAACTGTGAATCTTCATATTCTCTTGCCTTGTTGTGGTAGTCATTTGATCTTATTCCTTCTAAGGAATTTGGAACAAAGTACTCTATTGTTTACTATTTCTGTGGATGATCCAGGCATAGAAGCACAAAGTGTAGCCTGGATTTAGGTTTTGTTCCTTGGTTATATATATTCAAGATCGAGAAAGTAAACCTCTTATCTCATTTACTGTTTCTGTTTTCGGAGAATGGGCTGTGTAGCTTCGACCTTTGAGGATGAAGGGAAGGTGCAGATCTGCAAGGAGAGGAAAAAACTAATGAAACAGCTGTTGGAGTTTAGAGAAGAATTTGCAGATGCTCAGTTAGCTTATATGAGGGCACTGAAGAATACTGGAGTGACCCTTAGGCAATTTACCGAGTCAGAGTCGTTAGACCTTGAAAGTACTCATCATGGCGAGGCATTGGCCCCCTCACCACCTCCCACCTTACCTCCTTCCCCTCCACCACCGCCCCCCTTTAGCCCAAAGTTGAAAAAATTTACTAACAAGCCGGTGGAAGAGGTTGACCTATGTGCCCGAGAAGAAGAAAGCTCAGAAGCAGGAGAGGATGATAGTTTTATCCCGCTCCCACCTCCACATCCAAATACGCATTGGAGCTCCTGGTATCTTCCTGAATCATCCTCTCGACATGGTCAGCATATGGCAGAAAAAATTGACCAGGTTGAGGAAGAAAATTACGCAGAGACTCATGCTGAATTTGAGGAAGGAAGCATAGCCAATAGTACTTCAAGTTTGGTTGCTAAGAAACCGCAAAGCCCTGCTTTAGTTGAAGATAATATGCCAATGGTGAGCTGGTGCACTACAGACAACACAGAGATAGCTGTGGTGCAATGGAAGAACAAGAAGACCTTGGAGGGTATTGTTAACAAGTTAGATGATTATTTCCTGCAAGCATCAGCTGGCTCGGAGGAAATAGCAGTTCTAATTGATATAAACAATGGCCATGCTTCTCTTCCAATCAACATTAAAGAAAGTAAAAGTAAATATTAAATCCTTTCAGCAATATATAACTTATCTGAACACTGTCTCTTTATATGTTTATCTTGATATGGAAGAAATTGACTACGGAAAATTTACTTACAGAAACTTCTTACATATTTATAGTGCTGTTTTTTATCTTCTCACCTCTAGTTTTGTAGTATATTCATTTGACAACATGCTAATTTGAGATCATCTTCCTCTTTGTTGTTTCTTATGGGATTGGTTTGATCCCAATTGAAGTTCCTCATCCGTATTAGTAGTTTGAAAAAAGTAATCAATCTTCATCATAATAAATGAACATAAGATACTAAGTGATCCATGCTCTTAGACTGTACAAGACATTTTTGCTGTTGGAAATTTATTTCATTTGACAAGTGTCTATTATGTTGTAATCTCTGGTGAATTTTCCTTTTAGTGCACTGACTTTCCTGTTAACTGTTGGTGCATTGTGTATAGTGTATGAAATGAACCAATTTGGTCAAGATTTGGGTAAGACCAAGTTTTTGAGATCAATCATGACACGTCTGTCGGTCTGACCATATAGTATGCATCATACATGGTTAGAGTTCCAAACATTTATTTATTTATTGGGATTGATAAATATCTTGTAGTGGTTACTCTCTTGTTAACCTCTTGCATATTGCCATTGTGTTCGCAGCGCGCATATCAACTATCCAGTTTGAGCATACTATAGTAAGTCCATAACTAAGTTTCTTACTGTTCCATTTGCAGGGAAGCGAAGCAATTCTGCAAAGGTTTTCAGTGCATTGGCACGGAGCTGGTCTTCTAAGTCCCTTCAGTTGTCAAGAGATTATGTTGATGTTGGTGTTCCTAGCGAACCCTGCAGACCGGGAGCTCATCGTATTACACTTGAAAAGTTATATGCCGAGGAGAAAAGGCTCTATAAGGAATTGAAGGTAATTATGTTATTTGAATTGAATTATCAAGCCAAGTTGTGCATGAAAAGTTATGGCATAATTTTTTTTTGGTATAACGAACTCTATTAGAATTATTAGAATATGATCTTATAGTTTCCCTATATTTCTCGCATAATATGATGCATAGTGTATTAGAGATTGGAACCATAAAGTATAAATGATAGTTAATCTCTTTTTCTTTCTCGACTTCTTAATTGTAAAATAGAAAAGAACCATAAATTTGAACTTTTATAGGAGATAGTTGTCTTATATAGAAATGAATTGTAAATATGAATTATTTTTTTGATGAACTGAGGATATTATTGCACTTTAAAAGAAGGCACAATAAAGAAAAGACATAAGGAAACGCCTAATACACATGTTTACCCAGAACACAATATAAAATAGCCAACCAACCCAAAAATGCAAGTATAAACAAGCTAACAAACCAGCCTAACGGTGAGACAGAAAATTGTAAATATGATTATATGGCTTTAACAATGTTTCGTGCTACCTGGTGAAGAATACAATTTCACATCCTACGCGCTCTTCATCCCATAGTTTTTGTTGCATTCATGACAAGATTAGCAGCAAACTTTGAATTATATAGAGGCTATTTCTGTTAGAAAAAAATGTGATAATAAATATGATTATCAATCTACTATTATGTATCATGATACTAGGGGAAGATGACAATGGTCCATTACACACTCTTCATTCCATGGTTGCACTCGCTAAGGTAAAGAACACTTGGTGTCAAGTTAAACAAACAGCTAATGATGCTTGGGCCAAGTGGCGAGTAGCTTGGTTTCTATGAGCGAGATCTTACAACTCGCTGGCTAATAGTGAAGCTTTTTTTCTTGGGATATTCATCCTTTTTTGGAAACATTTTGACGTTTAACTATTATGTTGTTAGTGTTCAAGTTAAACAGATGGTAAGCTTTTGTTTTATTATGACAGAAGCAGTTACATCTGATTGTTGTTGCTATCTTACAACTTTGTGCTATTGCTCCTTATATATCATAAATATTTGACGTGCATTGTAAACATATTCGGGTCAGTTGAAACGAACCCCTGACAATATTGAGTATTTTTTATCAGCAATAAGAATATTATAATGAAAAGGAAGTGCCCGGGAAAGGCACCCTAAACCAAGTCTTGACAAGGCAATATTTAGTATTGTTAAAGCCCAACCCACCTAAAAGCTCAAGCTCATAGGTGGAGGCCTCAAGATGTTTATCAAGTGGTCAATCAATCCACATTGTTTAGATGTGGTACTTCAACAAGTATCAATGACTTGTATGTATCTTCAAACATGTAATGGTGGACAGCTTGTTGTGGAAAAGTGAGATTGTTTATTCTTTAGAATAATTTTCCATTTTTTCTTGGTCTTTCCCCCACTACAGACAACAACTGCTGACAGTATTTTTTCCATCTCTTCTACTTATCCTCATGGACCTCATCTCATTGATAATTCAAAAATTATGCAGGACGAAGAGATAACAAAGTTAGAGTTCGAGAGAAAATCGTTGTTACTGCAAAAACTTGAAGATGAAAATCATGAGTTGACTGAAAAGACTCAACTGGGTGTTGCGACCCTGCAATCTGATCTGCTATTTCTGCAACAATCCATAAGTAGAACATGTACATCTATATTGCAGCTTGTTGATGAGGAGCTGCATCCTCAGCTAATTGCATTAACTTCCGGGTAATGAGTCATGAACGTTGGTATTGATACAAGTGTATCATTAGGTCTTGTTGGTTTGACATTGATGTGGTGTGGTGTGGTAGCCATTACTAAGATCTAGTGTCATTTATCCCTTACTTTTCCTGAATTTGATTTTCCATTTTATAAACCAGTGTATTTTTTCATCAGCAGAAAACGATTAATTGAGCAATGAACCGCAAATTTGGTTTCTTTATTATAGAGTTCTTCAAATTTCCAATGGAAATATGTTGATGGAGGTTTTCTGCCAATTGAATTGAGCTTCACAATGTACCTGTACTTTTCTCTTGTTGGCATTTTGGCTCCAGTCCATTTGTATGAACAATGCATGAAGTTGATATCATAGATCTGTTCTCACATGTAACCACGTCTTGAATTTTTCTATAGGCTGATGCATATATGGAGAAGGATGTACGATTGTCATCAAACTCAGGATCATATTTCTCAGCATATGAATCATCTAACCAATGATCAAAATGGGAAACCAACAACCAACTACCATCATCAGGCTGTTGTTCAGCTTGAAACCGAGGTCGCTAATTGGTACAACAGCTTTTGCAAGGTTGTCAAGTCCCAAAGAGACTATGTAAGAACCCTCTGCAGGTGGATTCAACTCACCGATGGTCTTGTGGATGATCAACAGAATAGTTCCGCGTCCACACTTCATGCTTTTTGTGAAAAATGGCTGCTTACCCTCGACAAGTTACCTGATAAGGTACTAATTTCATACGTTCACGTGCTTAGTTTCACTAAATTCTCCGACTTCTAACTCATTTATGGTAATATGATCATAATAATAGCAGAACTTTTAGCATCTAAAGCATTATTTATGCTTAATCACATGTCATTTATATGAAAGTATTCGCAGCTCTTGACCATTTGTTGGTGTTGTTACAGGTAGCCTCGGAAGCTATTAATAGCTTACTGTCTGCTATTCACTCCATATTCTTACAGATGGTAGAGGAACACAACCTGCAAAAAAAAAGTGATAAGCTCGAGAAGAGGTTGCAAAAGGAGTTGTACTCGCTAAATGAGATGGAATATAAGCTTGAGGGGAGCCTGGTTGGTGGAGATGCACCCTCAGATTTGAGCCCTAAACATCCTTTGTCGATCAAGCGTGCCAAAATTGAGTCATTGAGGCAACTTGTTGAATGCGAGAAAGAAAAATATGGAAACTCTGTCAAGGTTACTCAAGCCATGATTTTGAATAACCTTAAAGCAACCCTCCCCAGTGCGTTCCAGGCTTTAACAGGATTCTCAAGCGCTTGCATTCAGGCATTCGAAGTCATTCATAATTTCGACAAACCAGTAGATACCGTTGGTGTTGGATTGGAGAACTTGAGCTGTTCAGATGCTGCAAGTGTGATGGGAACTTGACTGAGCTATGGCCTGGATTACTGGTATATTGTACAAGTTTCTTGTCATATAATGTTAATTAAATATAGTAAAATTGTGTGTATCAGCAGATATAAATGCTGATGCTGGTTTTAGAGAAAATTGGTGGCATATTGTTGCTATAAGAATCTGTATTTGAGGGGGTAATTACTATTAGGAATGCTTGTGAACCAAATGGAAATGAAGTGGCATTTCAAAATTAATCAATGATCACATGTTTTATGACTCAGTCACTGATTGGTCAATGCTCATTTGCTGATGTTAAGGATCTGTATGCTTCTATTTTTCTGTTGTCCTGGTAAAGGTTGAGAGGTCTCAGGTCCAACCTAAAAGTGTGGTAGTGAGTTTGTATATAAAGCTGATGCCGAAATATATTCAATACTTGCACATGATTACAGCTACAGACATACATCTATGTTTAATTTCTTGCACAGTAATGCCTAAACTGGCCATACATTTAGAGTCATCTATCTGCTAAATACTTAATTATTTCTGAACAATCATCTGCTACGGTGACTGTCTTCTACATTTAGGCATTATTGTCCCAATCCGGGGTTCTGTCATCAAAATCATATTCAAACCGTTGAAGCCTTTCCTGCGATAACTGGCTCAAAACGGCTAGACCTGAAACAAAAGGTCAAGAATTTTGACTCTAATTATTCTATTTCTCAGGAATTGAAGTCTTGGTGATATGTGTATATATGTTATAGTTGTGACATTTACCTTGGACAATTCTGTAGAGAGCCGACCACCAGCCCTCTCTAGGAACCTGGTACTCCTGTAGACATTCATCTATAGCTTCATCATGCTTCCCTTCCAATATTCCCTGCAGAGTTATAACTGCATCCTTTGTTTTCTTGAGGATATTGTCATTGTCTTCAATATTCAACATTTGAAGGTCATTATGTGAAGAAGCGAGGCTAATTGCTACAGCAAACTGGGCGGCAGCAGCCCAGCGTGACGAAGCCAGCCATCTCCTATGGCCATCTTGCTGCCTGCTTTCTTTGTCAATATCGTTCTCTTTACTTGCAAGTACCAAACTACGCAGGTACTCAGCATTTGCAGGCCCAGTACTCTGAACCATCCTAGAGAATGCACTATCTTCATTCAACAGCAATTTCTCTGGGGTATCGTGTTCTAGAACCTGAACAACAAGGTCACAGGTTACACAAAGAACAAACACAACTTTATTTGGAGTCAGATTGCAAACTTATCCGACTGCAATCAGCCTCATGAGTCATGAACTCGATTTACTGCTACTTGCTAGGGAGATTTAACGATGGAACTTTTACAAAGATATATATTATATACCCCTAATAAGTAGGAAAAGGAAAATTCACAAAAGCTAAATTTAACTGTCCATACCTGTCCAGCATCAAGTACGAGAACTCGATCACAGTCAATGATGGTGTTTAGTCTGTGAGCAATTACAAGCATTGTGCACGACTTGAATTCTTCACGAATGGTCTTCTGGATAAGAGCATCTGTCCTCACATCCACAGCTGCAGTTGCTTCGTCAAGAACAAGAATCTTCGACCTGCGTAGCAATGCTCGAGCAAGACTTAATAGTTGCCTCTGACCAACACTGAAATTCTCCCCTCCTTCAGAAACCTTGAGACGGAAAATTACCAGCACTTGTCAATATATGCCCCATAGGACTTGATACTTGTAATACTTTACACTCCTTACAAGACAAGGAAATGCATGCAAATTTAGAACCTATCTTTGTTCTGAATAGAAGGCAAGTAGTTTTTTAGCCTGATGGCATTAACTTTTTTTTGTCAACAATGTATCAAGATTTGGGCTCAGCTTGATTGCAGAAGTTCCTAGATTTGGGCCTCTTCTCCTATTTTTGGGTTTTAGTTATATGGCGGAACTTTAGGCAACTTTGCTGGCCTTCCATGATCATGCGTAATTAATGGTCAAGTTGATAGTAATGTCCATAATGGCAAGATGAATTAGTGATACTGCCAGTGCTTTGTTGACAAAGACAAGGATACGTGAGAATATGAATTGGATCTCACTCAACATTAGGATTTAATTAGATATGAGTTTATACCTGAGCATCCAGACCAAAAGAGTTCTTCCTGATGACATCCTTCAGATGAGCTCTCTCCAAAGCTTCCCAGAGGTCAGCATCGCTATGTTCACCAAAAGGATCAAGATTGAATCTCACAGTACCTAGACAGAATGAAGTGAGCATTAGGTTTGCACAGTTCATTACAGTAAAGGCACTGTTATAGATGCATTAAGCATTATGCTAATACAAAACGTAGGCATAAATTAATGATGTTGGTTTAAGGAGTTTATTGAGTATGACGCAAATATAACATAGATGTTATATCATAATCATGCTCTGACTAAGCAAAGCACTACTGTCTGCTGATCAAGAACCAATATTTGCAATCAATAAAGTTCTCTTCCTTTTGCTGATAAAAAAAAATTGTCTACCATGAATGATAGAACTTGCATATACCTCTGCTGAAAATTTACTCTTTCAATTCAAACATACGAGACAACATATCATCAGGAAGGAGAAAGGACAGAAAATCATACAAACTCAAACTCAAAAGGGGAGCCAATTAAAAGTCCAATTACTGAAGGTGCGTACCTGAGAAAAGAACCGGAGATTGTGGTATTATACTAAGAACTCTCCGTAGATCCATCAGTCCAATTTTCGTGACGTCACAGCCATCAATCACAATGTTTCCACTTTCCAGCTCTACAATTCGGAACAATGCATTAAGCATGCTAGATTTTCCTGCACCGGTTCTTCCAACTATTCCTAGCTTCTCGCTTGGAGAGATTGTGAAAGACAAACCATGCAAGACGGGAGGAAGTTCAGGCCTGTAACGTAGGACAACATTCTCAAACTTTATGGACCCTGATGAGGGCCACCCAGGTGGGGGGCGGTTGCTCTCAATGACTGCTGGAGCCTCAGAAGGCAAATCTATATATGTGCCAACTCGCTCAACAGAATTTAAACTATTCTCAGCCCTACTTGCTTGTCTAAGAACACCACTCAACAAGTTTGTGATATTCAAAGTATAACTGAGAAGTAGACCCATTGTGGAGGCAAATGCTGCTGGGTTGTCTGCTCTTCCATTCTGCACGACAGCAAATGTTGCTGTCAACCAAATCATGACACCTCCTAATGTTTCTAATCTTATTACGAGCCACCGATTTGAGCTAATATTTGCAAGGGTAAATCTGATATTGTTATCCATGGACTTTCCATTAATGTTGGCCATACGATCATATGCTTTATATGCACGAATACTTGACAACCCATTTAGTGCTTCTCCAAATTGTGCATAGACAGGAGATCTGGTGATGGAATCCATACGTTTTACTTCACGGGCAGTGCTCTGTAAAACATGTACGATGATAATTACAAAAAAACGGTTGATAGGAAAATAAGAAATGGAAACATGTAGATAGTTGAGATATAGCACCTAAATTTATAAAATAGATGAATGGTCCATCTCACATACCTGATAATACAGATAAGCTGCATAAAACAATATCATAAGTGGCATTATCGCCCATAGGGATATTGGGCTTACGATGCCAATCAGTGCAAAGGTTGAAAGAAGCTGCCACACCTGGCCGAGGAACATATTCATAAAATTGGCAACATTTCGATCAATATCACCTAAATCTTTTGCGAACCTATTGATTAACCGTCCTGTTGGGTTGGTGTGGAAAAATACCATGGGAGCTCTTAGTATAGAACCCAACATGGTATCATGCAATCTTTTGGCTGCACGAAGACTTGATATGATCAGCCAAAAAGAGTTTGACAAAGTCACTGCTACCTGAATCCAGCAAATATAAGGTAAGCCTTCCAATGTCGTAATAATTACAGAAACTTTAAACTTTGTTATACATCAAGTTTTTCTGCATCCCTATTTCACTTTTAAATCTAAGAAATTGATGAATATGAAATTCTTTTGTTCTCACAAAAACCAGAATACATACCTGACCAAATGAAAGCAGTGCATAAATGAGGATATAGAATCCAGGTCTGTAACTTGTTGACATGCTTTGATCTGTCCAAACACTTAACCATGTACTACTTGAAACTCTAAGAACTTCTGTTAAAACATAACAAGCAAAAAGTATCATCACCACCCATAGACCTCCTAATGCATTCTTGTATCTGCAAGACAAATGATTATAACATATTGAGTCTCCAAAATAGTTCGTTTACAAGATACATAAAAGATATAAGCATTTGAATCTATATGCGAACAACTTCTGAACAAAAGTCACTGACATTTGGAATTAACAGTTTCAGAGCTCTGTACAGGAAATATTTTCTTAATTGTAACCCAAGCAGTACAAGTGAAGAACAATATGAAAAACCATGGTTTAATAATTTGAGCCTCGGGGTGAAAAATGAAAAAATTATAGTGAATGACAATTTCTTCTTAACTGGTTGGAAACATGAAAACTAGAAATGAGACCTGACTCTATGTACTCTTCTCTGACTTGACTTCAATGTTCAGGTGTTATACAAACCATGCAATTGGCAACACTAAGGCATTGAGGAAACTATTTTTCTAACTGCTGTGATATTTTTTAGAGTTAGAAAGAGTAAACAAACAAAAGGCATACAGATTTGAATCATAAACTTTTAAATACACTATATTACCTCATTAAAACTCTCCAACTGACAACACCCGTCTCCCGCTCTTCTTTCTTAATGAGTACTGATTTACTCTGTTTCCCTTTCTTTGCATAGCTTTCATGTTTTGCCACCTCATTTATCTCCCCATTCACACCAGGTTTCAAGTTTTTCTGGTCAATATGGTTAGTATCTTGCTCTTCTTCTACTTGTTCCTCCATTTTCCCAGCATTTTCCATTAGTTTCTGGAATAACATGCCATTTCGCGAAAGCTCCTCAAATGTTCCCTCCTCCTTAACCATACCGTCAGAAACCAGGATAATCCTATCCACATGGGGAAGAAAATGCAGTTGGTTTGTGACAAGAACCCTAGTTTTTCCTTGCAGCTCTCCCTTGATACAGTTATTAAAGACCTGTTATAGAATGTGGACTAGAAATCAACATTATGAAAGTTGAAAATCACTTCCACGTGCTAAAGACTGAAAGCTATGCTCAGGGAGTATAATGTTAGAAGAAGTAAATTAGTATGTTTCTGAATTTTTTACTGCTGAGTGACATATGTAAAATAATACCTGTCGGGCAACATGAGCATCTAGAGCACTTAAAGGGTCATCAAATATGTACACATCTGAATTAGAATATACAGCTCTAGCCATGGAAACCCTTTGCTTTTGTCCACCACTTATATTTACCCCTCGTTCACCAATTTCTGTCAGATCATGGCCCTAAGAAAATATTGAGACACATAGTAAGTTCAGGGAATATAAAATTTAAGGGGGATGGGTTACATTTTGACATCAATTAACTTGATGAATATACTCAACTGGAAGTAATTCAAGGTCATGTCGCATTGCAGTTACATCAATAGCCTTCCAGTATCGAGCTGACTCAAATTCAGATCCAAATAGAATGTTATCACGTACCTAAAAATGGATTCCATTGGTTAGAAGCACGCATAACAGTAAGAAATCAACCATAAAATTCACTTGAAACTCACTGTAGCATTGAAAATCCAAGAAACTTGGGGAACATAGGCAACAGTTCCTCTGATGACAACACCTGCATCTGCAACAGGAGGCAGCTCCCCAAGCATTGCTGAGATCAGTGATGTCTTTCCTTCTCCCGTGCCACCAACAATTGCAACTAAGCTACCAACTGGTATGTCCAAATTGATATTTGACAATGCCGGCTCCTTTGCCTGGAAAAATGTAGGATATATGATATTGATACTTCATATAGGAAATTAGCAGATTTGAACTCTACAAGGTTACTAGCATCATTAGTTACAAGTGCAAAGACTCTATTTGCCTTCTTGTCAAGTTTGAATACGCATGTTTAAAATGTGCCAAAGTCTGAATAATAACAAATGAGAATCTGACAAGCGTACCTTTGAGTCCCAAGAAAAGTACCCATTCTCGATTGAAATGGCTGGAAGCTCTGAATCAAGAGGTGGATTGGGCACAAGCATTTTCTCCTCCGCTAAGAATAATTCCTCCAACCGTTGTAATGATACATTTGCAGTTACAACCTATCAAACAAAAGTACAATTTATGAATCCCAAAATCAATACAGCCAATTTGAGTATCATTGCAAGGCTTTAAACAACAGATTGAGATTTTTGGACACCCTAGTCCTGAAAGAGCATATGCGACTTTTCAATATCAGATTACTCATTACAATATTCTCACATGGAAAAATAAAAATCAGATTCTGCAGAATTAAGTATAATTACTAAAGAGGAGAAAAGGAAACCTGAGACATTAAATTGGGAAGCATATTTAAAGGAAACCGAAGCACTGCAAACAAGGAGAGTGATGTAAATGCCCTTGCAGGTGTCAAATCACCGCCAAGCAAAGTGAACATCCCAAATGAGACAACTGTCACAATAACTGGGATGCTATTTAGTATAAAACTGTTGAACTGCAACAAAAATGTAACAAGTCAGGAAATCATTAAGCTAAAACTGAGATGTCAGGTGGTCAATCTACATGCATTACTTCCTAAAATAAGAATAATATTGTTGTAATAGTTATACAGAGTATATTGCTAGCTCTATACTGGAAACTGTATTACTGAGCATATTAAATAATGCAAGAACAAATGGCTTTTCTCTTAATTTACTCCAACAAAGTTACTGGTAATATATTAATTGAATTATAATCCATTACATATGACTGAAGTCAATGATTTCAAATAAGTAATGCAAATCTTAACGTACTCCTACATGCCATCTAGATTCTTTTAGGTGATATGGCATGAATGCCGTTCTCATAGGTGGGTTATATGGCCCATGCTGGCACTTACAATAACCTTTTTTCTTGATGTTGCACTCGTGTAATTATGTTGAACTGCTTGTGCAACTAAACAGTTTATGATGATTAGCAACTACACATGCAATCTTCTAGTTAGTATTAAGGCTACAATATAATACTTGAACACTAAGCTATCTAAAGGACTTCACTCAACATCATTTTCATCTCGTCTAAAATGAAAAAAGCTGCAATGTGCTCTTGCCTAGTTGCAGTTGTCTATGTAAACAGTTTATACTGACCATGCATTTGCGTAATATGGCTTTATCAACTTCACTTGATACTAGCAAGTGCAGCATCAGTCAAGAATGATTAATTAAGACTATGTGGCAACTTGGACGCTTTATGATGATTTGCATGCATGAAATAGATAGATCGATGGAGGCTATTTCCAATATTAAGTGTTGTTACTTACAGCTTGTAGTAACTGCGCTTTTCGGAACCATGACAACTCATCAGTCCGAATGTCGTTAATTCTAGATTGAAAACTCTTCTCCCATGCATAACATCTGAAACATTTTCATCATATTCAGATAAATCATTGCACTTCACTTAAATTTGTCGTTGTAAAGTATAAGTTTGAGATATCTCTAATTGGGGCATACTTCACAGTGTCCATGGCAGCCAAAATCTCATTCATGAGACTGACTCTTTTGTCAGTACGCTGCAATCCTTCCTTTGATAGTCTTCGCATTTTGCTAAGCACGTATGTCTGAATGGAAAAATTAAATTTAGAAGAACCTTTTGAGAATATTTGTATGAAGAGAGCCGAAATCATAGAAGTCGCGAGAACTGACAAGTCAGAAGAATAAAATCCCTTCTAAGACATTAAAGCATGGGGAAATCTAAGAACCACAGCCCCAAACTACTATCGGGTATAATATGAGTTGCCATGATTGTGTACTATATGGATCATGTAGACCAATCTTTTGAGCTTGACATACATAATCATTGTTTTGAGAATCTAAATTTATTTTTCAAGATATATACAATGATATTCGTTAAGTCAAATGTGTTGTATTGTTTAATCCATTGCTTCTTGAAAGAGTGCTTGTCCTATCCAAAATTTTATTGTAAGAACAGAAAATTCAAGCCACAAATACAAATCTATTTTATTATCTTGCAAGACTAGTAAATTACAGAAGTTCTTATTCATACAGATAGCCAAAAAGAACTTGCATACCTGTAGAGGAAGCATGAGAACTAGCATAAATGAGCCAAGAAGTGAAGCAACACCCAGTTGCTGGTAAAGAAGAACCATGGCTACAGTTATTCTGAATGGCGCAGACCATAGTCCATGAAGTTGTTGACATAATTGCTGAACAAAGTGAAGGGTATATTAGCACCATCTCAACCCCACTTCTCCAATAATATCACAGCAAAATGACAGATGGTACTGGTTTAGGTATAAATTTATCTTCCATTTCACATTCTAATTCAACTTGTTGAAGTGTTGTTTAATAACTAACAAAGTATTTACATGAGAATCATAACCCAAAATATATGTAGTCAAATAACATCAATCTGGAACTGAGTGCTTTGAGCATATTAAAAGCTCTTCTATTGGGGAAAAATCATTTTTTTTTTGAAAATATTTTGATGTGCATATAAATTGGTTGCAGAAAACATGCCTGAAGTGAATTAGCATCTGTTGTCATCATGTTTGTAATCTTTCCAGATGGAAAATTTTTCCGGCTCTCATGGGTCAGCCTTAATGATTTCCGAAATATGGCGGCCACCTACATGGCAACACAACAAACAAGTATGATACTGCTTACAAGTTACAACAGATAACCTTATGTAGTTCTTAATAAAATGTATGTTTGTACCATCTCATCGACAATTATAACTCATACTCCCTCCATCCCAGAATGACTCATATTTTAACTTTTGCTAAGACTAAGGATAACTTTGCTAGTGATTGATTTCCCAGTTTTCGCTTGTACTCTAAAAAATCTTTTTTTTATCAGCTGTACACTAACAAATTCAAATTTATCATACAAAAGGAAAGTGGATACGGCATCCATTTTAAGTATATTGGGCACCTAAACTGGGCTAGAGCGAATATACACCTCTAAAGCATTTATGTTATAGCCATATGATTAAGAAAGAGCAAGGACATGCCAGGTGAACATGAATCAAGGTATAATTTATGAAGAGGATTTAGATTCAGATGGAAAAAGTTACAGTTTATCAGATGCACCTGATCAAAAGGTATCCCAACCCATACCAGATGTATGCTATATACAAAATTAATGAGATAGAAAGATGACATTACCAAAGTTGACCTCAGCCGAAATCCAACACGCATAACATTCTGAAAATACTGAGATTCACAGAGTACGCCAAATGACTGAAAGTGAAATCAACAAGTCAAGTCAGTAACATAAACATGTATCTTCAACTTAATTGAGTATCAAATGCTTTACAGAAAAGCATACTATATCTTTCTCAAAGTACATGTATTATGCATGGTTCCTCTCTTGTATAAGCACAAAAGATATGCAAACAAGAATATCCAACTCTGCATGAGCTAGCTTTTAACATTCTCCTACTGCTCTTAGCACTTCTCAATCTCACCCCCCTCCCCAAAGGAAAAGAAAAGATATGCAACATAACTTGTTTACCAAAATGTCTTACAGAAATAAGAAGTTAAGAAAAGAAATAAATCATACCACCCCAACAAAGATTGAAAAGGCATAAACGTAACCCATCCAAGCTGGATCACCTCGTTGCATTGACTGCACATTATATAAAGAAAGGGAGAGAGGGTTAGAAAAGATAAGAACAAGCAATGTATAATAGGTTCATTGCTTGCATACAACTGCATGGATCTAATAAATAATAATAATTTCAAATCTAAGTTATTTAGTAAACTCGCTATGGGGACACAAGTATATCACATCTTAAACATAGAGATCCTAAGGAAGCCTTAAAGGACTTACAAGTACAAAGTAGTCCAAAGATGTATAGTGTCTTTTCACTCAAAAAGGAAAATGATATAGATTTTTACGTTATTTGATCAAGATAGTTTGTTGTATTATAATGCAGCATTATAATACAACAAACTATCTTGATCAAATAACGTAAAAAACTACAGTAAACAAACTGTAAATGATCTGTACAACCCTATACAACTTATGAAGAGATCTACAGTCAGTTAAACATACAAATAACTTCAGCAAGAAAGTAACTAACCTTTAGGAGATGGTTTAATAGAACTGGCCCCACAAATTGTGAAAGATCGTTGCCAATCTACAAAACGGTCAAAGAGGGGATCAACAAGCAATCTTCGAGTATAATATTCAATTATATCAGCATCTAATAACCAGATTTGCTAGGATCTTTGTGGTTGCAATCCTGTCACCATAAGCATTATCTTCCTCACTTGCTCTTCCTACAGCTTTTGTTTTATCTATTATATATCCATGCTTATAATGCAGTGAACTCAATCCTAGACCTCGGTATATAGTATCCAAGATGTTCTATTAATGTTAAGAGGTTAGAATGTTATTCCTGGGTCAATCTTGAGTGCTTGTCCTCCATGAATGCTGCATTTGTTTTAAGTTTTCCTTTTATCTTTTAAGCTATGAATTTGAAACAATATCCAATGCAATTTAAGGTAACATGTTCATTACCTTGAAGAACCCTCCCCACCAAAACCTACAGAGTTTGTTTCAAACAAAAGATAATTAAGTGGAATGCACATGGCACATAATATTGCTGTGAACATCTATTTAAAAATGGAAGTACTGAAGAAGTAGGTTTTATTTTATTTCATGCAAAGACATCTCATACCTTCCTCCAAGGCTATTGTTTAATGCTCTTAAAAGCCAGGGCTTGGACCTTTTTGATTCTTCGACCCAACATCTTTGAAACCTAGAAAAGTCATAGATAATTTACATATCAGATGGTAGTAGTAGGGAGTAAACATTGCAAAAAAGTTGGAAGTCATGGAAGCAGAAGAATACAAACTTCTTAATCAGCGTCTCGGTCTGATCCCATGTATCTAACTTCCACACATCCTTTTCAGTAATGGGCCTCTTATAACCTTGCTCCATAAGCGGGGTCACCCATCCGAAGTATATCTCTACCAGGACACAGTGAATATCAGTCAGAAGAAAAGGAGAAACTAGACTTGGCTAGTCATCAAAATTACTGTATAATCTGTAGGCCATAACCTACAGCTGGTTAGTATCTAGGGGGCAAATGTACTGCCACTTTTGTGAGACTCAATTTATGAACTACTTACTGGAAAATATGCTAACATGCCTCTCAGGGCAGATGTGGTCTCCTCCAGGAAGTGCTTCATATTCAGTGTTGTCATGAACCTCAGAATGCACCATCGCATAACCCGGATAAGGAGCCAAATTGGGAACATACAAAAGCTGTAAAACTCCAAATAAAACCTGCATGATAACAATAACCAGAATAAGACAAAATAGTCATAAGCTCTTAAATGACTTGAAGTTGAACCCCATAGCAGATCTTAAAATTCATATTTTTATGACACTTGGCAGAATCAATTCCTATCAGCTTGCTGAGCAAAGTTTTTTTTTTTTTTGCTTTCGGTAATGAGTATTTGACATCTTGTTTACAATAAATGGCGGGCCCAGTGCATAAGGATCCCACTTTTTGGGGTTATGGGAGGGTCATCTACGCAAGCAGCCTTCCCCCTTGCTTTTGCAAAGAGGCTGTTTCCTATTTGAACTGGATATTGAGGCAACATATTGTTCAATATCTTGGCTTTAATAATAAAATCAGAACAAGGCTAGCAATGGCTGGTAGTATATTAGAATGGGTCCAGAACAAGCCTAGAGACCTGTCAAGTGATTCAGCCATGTCTCCTGAACAGCTTGGCATCCAAACCAAATTAGGACAGTGAACCTAGGCCTCATCATGCATACAAGGCAACCAAGCTTCTTACATATCAAGGAATATTACAGTTTTCCGTGCACCAGTCAAACAAACAATCAATCAATATATACACACTTCACTATTTTGATAGAGAAATTCCATTTTTATGCTGTTATTATCAATTATTTAGGAGGCTATAACCCAGACACGCTCCAACCACACTACCAACGGCATTTTACTGTGCAACTCTGAGAAGCTTCTGCAAGTTCCACCTCTGTGCAACCAATTGTAAGATCGACTCTCTGACAATACTACTCTATCCATATCAAGAAAAGCAGGACAATATGCACAGAGAGGTAGTGGTAGGAAGAAGAAAGAACAATGGGTGAATAACAAACCTGGCAGAAGATCATGCTGATGTATGAATATAGATCAGTTCTGCATGAGTAAGCATAATTATAAGTTAGTATTACCATTGTACGCTAATAACTTGTGATTAGCTCCACAAAACTGTAGCATAATTGCATTGTAAACTACTAAAAGACATGTACAAACTGAGGTGTTTGAAGTTGTTATTAGCTAAATATTAAAATTTCTTCGTGAAGTAGCTAAAACTGAAATCAATTGATTATCTTATTTTTGGGTAAGGTCATTTATAGTCATCATTTCCTGATTGTTTAAGCTAGAGATGAGAACATTTATGCATACGAAGAAATGTAAGCCCGTCCTCTAATTAGCTACTTGGTTCTCAATTCTTAATAAACGTTGTAGTTACGATCAAATTGGCTATTTTGGTTAGATGACATGTCCATTGACATATGTCTATCCAGATGTGACGACAAGGCTCAATATGCACCAAACAGAAAGATGTCCATCCAGAAGTAGAGACATGAGACGAGGAACATCTGTCACGATGGTTTTTAGTAAGTTTCCGGTTTCAGAAGATTTCCTTCTCCAAGTAGGATTCGGCAAATATTCAAACGTGTAAAAGCTTAAGGAAACTACAAGACGCGTAGAAGCTTAAGGAAACTACAAGGACTGGAAGACGTGTGGAAGAAGGGT
>JAYMTP010001712.1:0-22593 GCA_036897365.1 Geranium brycei
ATATATTTAAGTGCACAAAAGTGTCATTTTCCCTAAAAATAATTACCGTGTCAATGTGTTGAGCTTCTTTTTGTTTTGTGTGTTGTTGCCTGTTGGACCTTCGAATAGTTATTTTTTCTTTTGTGTGTTGTTTGGACCTCAGAATAGTTATGATTAACATACTTCTATCTTTTAACTTCTTTTCATATTCTTTAATTTATTTATAAAATTAACTTGGATGGTATTCATCCTTAACTGTGAATATTTGTATATGTTGAGGCTTGAGCAATGTTATCATACTTAAATTGTATTGAACCAAAATGTTTATAATCTTGTTTGCAAATGGAATGAAATGTTAATTAGTAATTATTCTATTATTAAAATTGTTATTTTTAATTAATTTTGTTATAATTTAAATGAAAAAAATTAGTATGTAATTTTGTCCCCTTGAAAACTTGTTTGGATCCGCCATTGTATGGCACCATCGTGCCTTCGAGTCCAAGTTGCTGCTGCCGCGATCAATGCGTACTCCGTGTCACGATCGTGTTCTTCGTCTTTTCTGTCACGTTGGTGTCGCGAGAGCGAGATGTGCAATAAATGTGATGTTTGGTGGGATCAAAAGGGGACCAATTTACCCTGCATCAATAGATTTATGAGTAGTCTAAGATTGGTTGTAAAAACCGTCGAAAAAATTAGTATGTTTTGTCCCCCCTTAAAAATATTTATGAATCCGCCCCTATCTGAGTGGCTTTGCTTCTGCGCATAATATTATTTAAGATATTATGATGTTTTCACATGGAGGAGAAAATGCTCAATATTTGAATCATTTGACAAAGTAAAGCTAAACACGACATTGATTATGATAGTTTCGTTATGTACATCAGTTCGAAAGGTGGAAAGTATAGACTTATAAACGTTAAGGGAGCACGAGGACAACCAAAAAAAACGTGGGCATATGTTATTTGCAAACATTTGGAAGATATGAATATTACCGAACGTTTGATAATTGATCTCAGATAATGGAGAAAACACACACATGCGAATGACACAATATGATTTGTTTTCGTTCATGAACAGTGTTTATAGAAGAAACAAAATTATGCACTAGTCGGGCAGTAATGGCCTTATAGAGACTAATTAAGAATCAGATTGAAATATTATTCAAGAATTATATAGGACTAATCAAGAATTAACCCAAGATTAATCATTGCAATTTGAGAATTTTTAGAGTACTTGAAGCCTACCCCAATTTATTTGAAAAAGAGAGAGGCTAAGTTGCTTTTGAAAAAGCAGAAGCTGATACTCTATCTATCCCATCATTGTTACAAACCACTGGTACAACAAATTTCATTTCCATCTAAAAGATTCTCAAACCTCTATAATTAGAAGAGAAACGAAACGAAATGTATATTACAGTAAATGATGTATTTGCCATACTGCATTAAGCTTAGCCACAAGAATGGGAAGGTACAACATGTACAAACATATAGGTATAGTCGTATAGATATAAACAGGCAAGGTTTCCCAAGTGAGCCACAACACAAAATGAGCATGCACAGGAATCCTGCAAAATCAATAATTCTTGCAAACACTCAAACAAAGGCAAGAATCCGGGTTTTACTCAACTGATATCGTCGGTTTTTACTGCCTTGATTTCTTTTGTACATAACATGGGAAGCAAAGCGTGGCCACGGGAATCCGACTATTTTCCTTGCTCATACCTGCTCGTTGCCCTTGAGAATGTTGTACTTGCAGAGAGGACAAGTAGCGTTCATCTTCAGCCATTTGACGATGCATGTGGAGTGGAAGTGATGGTTGCAGGGGAGAGTGTGGAGTTCTGCTCCATCTTCATATGGGCTGAGGCATATACAACATTCCTATGGGGATACAAGAAACAAAAAAAAAAGAAGGAAAATATGAGTTGAAACCGAACTCTGGTAAATGCATATATTGTTTAACTAAATGAACATGCGACAAATGCCTAAGAGGAGTGATTGTTGAAGCATTGGTCTTGGACCTGTGGGCCTAATCGTGTTTTGTGTACCTCTCAATTCTTGGTGTGCACTTGAAGGAGAAAGAGGAAGTGTCTCTTATCCAAAGAATGGCTTTCAAGAAGGAATATGAGCAAGAAATTAAGATAATGATGTTGCATGCATGAGTTCAAATGTTCGATCTTAGCTTCCCACTCTCATAAACTGGTACCTAATGGCCGTGTGACCACAGTAGATTATAGACCCTTATTAAATGTCCATAGAATGGTCCATTCCTTCAGTTACATGAATATTAAGACAATCAACATGCATATCATGCATCAAAGTCGTAATGCGCGATTCTCTCTTCATTATGCACCCCTAGGAGTCAAATGGACGTTCTCCAATATGAGAGTATTTAACTAATCCCGAAAGAAATCCTAGTCATTTTGCATTCATATTGTTTCAAGGCTTTCAAATAAAATTCAGTTAAGAAAGAATCAAATTAAATGGCGTGAACTTGACATGCGTGAATCTTTATTGTTCCCCAAACAGTAAGCTAACAAATTTACTAACCAAGAAAACATATGGCCTTCAGATATCATTTCTTAGCCGAAACAAGATATCTTTGGCCAAACTCAGATAATAATACTTAAAGCACGCCATCTGTTAATGATCGTGATGCAATGTTGTTTACTAGGTAAGCATAACTACTGCGGGAGTAGAAAGGAAGTATATGAGCAATAACGATACTTACTGCATCCTCGGGTAGGAGTATACGTTCATTTGCCAAGTAGCGGCTGCTTGTTTCTACTGGAACCATTTTCCCTGCTCCAACGTTGGGCTTTGGATAGTCTTCCACTATTTGGAATCTGTATCTCGATAGCATACTGAGATCTGCTTCTGAAGCACCTTCCTGTTATTCAGTCACAAGCAACAAAACCTTAAACGCGGCAAGAACTAAGAACTTCCTTAATTAAATTTAGATATTTACATTATTCATGTGTGCTTAGCATTTCATTCTTATTACCTGCCCCGCAACAGCATACAGAATTGCAATAATGCACGGCAAGCAGCAACAGAGAGCAATTCCAATCAAACATGCCAAAACAACACAAAAGATGGCAAAGAACACGTCAAATGCCAGAAATACCACTGCCAACCTGCAAAAATAACAAAATAGGGATCCCTGATCAAACTCATTGTATAGTCTATTTGAAGATATTCCTGATCACTCGAGCAATCTCCTCAATTCAGATATGCATCACAAGCTCCCATTTTCTCTTTTTCCTTCTCCAGATTTTACATGGATTACATTCTCCGTGATGGTTTTGATACTCGAGAGTTGAGATGTCGATACCCCATAGTACAGAAAAATGTGATACACACGTAATATGATGTTACTTAAATTATCAGATTGGTTTAAGACGTACCAGTACAGACGTGGAGCATTGTGCATAAGGACATCACCGCCATAAACTACCCAATAAAAGCCAACGATCCACCATAGAAATGATGCCATTGTATTCACCGACTCGCATCTTCTAGTGAAGCTGTATCACCCACCACCAAATAAATATAAAATGAACAATTTTAAAAACTTGTCTTACACTAATTAAGACACCACATATAATTTATTGCAGGTGATGTAGTAATAGAAAAATCAAAAGTAGAGGTTAGACAATGACATGGCAACAAACTTTGCAGCTTTGGTGATTTGTGTTCATTATAGTTTCACATAGTCTGAATCATTTCTCAATTCTCACTACATTTTTAACATGTTAGTCTCTGTCGTCTACTGCTTTGCTCTACATCTTCCCCCTCCACCTATGCCTCCTATTCTACTAAGCTTGAACTTCTGGAAGTCTAATTTTAGTCTATGATCTACCACAACGAACACCATAACATACAGCCCTGCACAACTCACTTCTGTGATAGAGTGTTAAACAATCACACAGACAGGCCCAACCATCCATGGAGAAGCATCTACACATACATATATTGTGATACCTAGGCCAAGTGTGTTCATCGTATCTCAAAGCAGTATTCTAAAAATTGTTAGGCGCTAGTCGGGCGGAGAGGGCCTTTCAGGGACTAATCGGAAAATAAATCGGATTGAAGGATTAATCGGGGATTTTTATAACACTGCTCAAAGGCACACCGTAATGTTCACCACTGCAGCCACCTAATACCTGACATCCAACTCAAATAGTCCCTCATTTACGTATACTAGACGAACCCTATGAATGAAAACGCCAAATTACACACTGTGCAACCAAATACGAAAGGCCAGAATCATCAGTTTTGAAAGCAAAAATAATTGTTTTGACAGAAGTTTAATCAACATCACTTGTAGCTCTTTCAAACTTAACAAACTCATCAAAATTGAAGCCATGGAAAACAAATTCCAGAGAAACATATTCAATTCTTGAAAAATGAACAAGGACACAAAGCTCAGAACAGTTTGAACTCAAATCACTCCATTGTTTTGACAGATTCAGCAAAATCGAAGCCACTGTAGCTAAACTCGACCAAACCCTAGACACACAATTCAGCTGAAATCAACAATGGAAGTGAAATTCTGCACAGTTCGAGGTCGAAATCAGCTCACCTAGACCGCCCGGAGCTCCCCGATCCCCTCTCGTCCTCGTCCTCAGTATCGTTCCCGTCATGTACCTGCACCTGCTCCTCCTCCTCCTCCACCTCCCTCCCCCGCCGACGCGCGCTCCTCCTCCGGTACTCCGCCCAGACGAGCACGACGTGGACGAGGCACTGGGCCCCGTAGCCGCAGATCCAGAGGCGGATCGGCGTGTTGGGGCGCTCGGCGGCGGAGAGGAGGAGCAATGCTGTAGCATTGTTGGAGGAGGAGCTCGTTGGTTTGAGGCTTGAGGACCCCAAGTATAGTCCCGGGCTTCAGATAAGGGTGCCTAGAGAGATCAAGAGGCAGGGCGAGACCATTTCGAAAGGGCACAAGAACTACGATCTCATGCTCAATCTTCAGCTCGGAATCAGGTGAATTTGATGTTTCTCGATACCCTTTTCGGTTTTTGAGAATCTCAACATTGAAAAAATTGAATCACATGTGACATTTAAATTATAAGTTTGGGCCTCCACCTATGAAGTACAAGTTTGGGACGGTTATCCTTCAAATTGTCATAACAAGAAAGATATTTAACGTAAAAACAAATAAATAATTTGAAATGATTAGCAGCTTCGCCAATTTACGTATTTCACTGATAATATGTCGATTACGTCTATTAACTGATGAATTTTTTTTTGTATTAGATAGAAACTACACCCCAACTTCATCGGCTTGTATGTTAGGTCACGTTTGTGCATTTTTGTATAAATTACTCTTTTCTAATATGAAAATGAAACATGTAATACGAAACATGAAATTCAAATTCATTCCCAGATTGTAAACTCTAACTTTGTTGTGACAAAACCGTCAACAAACATTGCATCTCGATGAGTCGACTTTTTCGAACATGTTGTTGTGTCAACTTCTTTGACAAACATAGTATTTTGTCAGGCCGCGAGTCACCTTGCTCCCCGGACCCGAGCTCATCAACCGATCAACAATACAACTATTCCGTCTAATCACATTGGGTCTTGATTCGATTTAAAACACATCTAACACTATAGCAATGGACTGCAAGATATAGTTTAGCAAGAAAATTGGAAAGGAATAGTTGGTTCGTGAGACGGTGAATTGTTGAAGACTCCAATAAATCTATAAGTAGATGTGACTAGATCTTTTCAATGTGAGACTCTAACAACTGCATTACATATTTGTTTCAATTGCTCAGGCATTCCATTGGAAGACCAGCTCCGGCCGCATCCCTCGATCTAAAAGCCTCCGCTTTCGACCCCCGTGAAAAAGTATGGACAAGATTTCCTCCAGAAGGCACAAAAAACACTCCTCCACATAGTTCCTGCGACTTCAAGTGGAAAGACTACTGCCCCTTAGTGTTCAGGTCCGTCTCATTTTCTTATCATGAATAAATTAAACAACGATATCACTACGGTAGAGATTAAAACAAACGATTTCAAATTTATTACATGTGGTGTCTGCCACTTCACACATAACATTCATTTTAACCCACTATGCTCTCTAATTTTGGTTTTCAGGACTTTGAGGAAATTGTTTAAGGTAGATCCGGCCGATTACATGTTATCCATATGCGGGAACGAGGCTCTTCGGGAGCTCTCGTCGCCGGGGAAGAGTGGGAGCTTCTTTTACTTGACCGACGACGACCGTTACATGATAAAGACTATGAAGAAATCGGAAACTAAAGTGAGTTCTCTGTTTGTGTATGTCCGATACACATGTTTCTCAGAATCAAGAATTGTTGTTACTAATAGTAATTGATGGAGCAGGTTCTGATAAGGATGCTTTCGGCTTATTATAACCATTTTCGTGCCTTCGAGAACACGTTACTCATCAAATTCTTTGGTCTACATTGTGTGAAGCTAACAGGAGCCATCCAAAAGAAGGTATATATAAAAGCATTCACAATGTGCTCAATTTCACTTATTTACCCATTTTAAACACATGCCAAACACATCATCAAAATAAGTGTTGTACATTTTTTAGAATACTGATCGAAATCAAGCAAACAACAATACAAAACTAACTGGCTCATCAAAAATGTGTTGATTATGTCCGGGCAAATGATGTTATTTTATCGAGAATTTCATAATACATAATCACCAAGTGTTTCGGTTATGTTACATACAACTAGTTTTATAATACTAAAACTCAAACTCCGATAAAAAGTAGAAATATGAAACATAATCTGATCATATGAAATCTAAAATAGGCACGACAACCAAGTCTAATGCATAACACATGTTTTCATGGGGAGGCATCTCCAAACCCGAGACTAGGGAGTTCATACTGATTCAAAACATATTGATTCAGGTTCGGTTCATCATTATGGGAAACCTATTCTGTTCAGAATACACAATCCATAGACGGTTCGACTTGAAAGGGTCGTCTCTAGGCCGGATGACGGACAAACCCGAATCAGAGATCAATGGCACGACCATCCTTAAAGACCTCGACCTCAACTTCATCTTCAGACTCCAAAAGTCATGGTTCCAAGAGTTTTACAGGTAAAATCTCCACGAACCACCTGTCCAACTGGTTAAACACTTGAACTTAGTTATAAAAGAGACCTTGAACCTAATTCTTGATTCTTGTTGACAAGCAGGCAGGTGGATAGGGACTGTGAGTTTCTTGAGCAGGAGAGAATAATGGACTATAGTCTGTTGGTGGGTCTTCACTTCAGAGACGTGAGTTCAAATGGAGAGTTGATCCCATCTGGGTCTCACCAATCTTCTTCTGGTTATTTTCTATGAACTTGACTCCCCAAATCATGATGATGAGCAGGGCAAGGCCGTAATTAAGACGACTATCATCTTCCCTGTTGTTTTGTTGCAGGAGAGTGTGAATCCATTCTTTCAAGATCGGACATGGAGCAGCTCCTCCTCGATCCCTCTCGGTACGTATTGTGCATTCACAATTTAAATTTTATTGAGGGAAAATCTTACAAGACTACACCTACAATGTGCAGTTTATCACTTAAATATCCTTAAGATTTTTTCTTATCACTGATGCCCATTTAGTGTTAGATGTCGGGTTAGTCCATAAACTTAAATCGATATTTATTGCAAAGTACATCTATTCATGCAATAGTAAGAATCGAAACCATTAAACACATTTGTCCAACATTTAGAACTACAGTTTTCTAAAGAGGCGTTATCACTTAAATATCCTTAGAATTGTTGTGTTTGATCTTTCTCGATGTAACAATCATGTTGATGTGAAATGGGTACATTCTTTTGGGAGCATTTCAGGTGGTCTAGCATGAGACTCGGCATGAACCTACCGGCTCGAGCGGAGAGAACGATAAGAAAAAACGACTGCGAGTTCCAGCTGGTCGGAGAGCCGACCGGAGAGTTCTACGAGGTTGTCATGTTCTTCGGAGTCATAGACATTCTCCAAGACTATGACATCAGCAAGAAGCTCGAGCACGCTTACAAGTCAATCCAATACGACCCCACCTCCATCTCCGCCGTCGATCCCAAGCAGTACTCCAAACGCTTTCGCGACTTCATATACAAAGTCTTCGTCGAGGAGTGATCGATCGTCACCGTTGGTTGGTTTATTTAGTGCCAAAATCAATGTAGAGGATCAAATTAAGGTTGCTTCGTCGACCTTTTGCTATGCATGTAAATTGTATTTGTCTGCTTCTGTTGAGAAAAGATATACAGAAGATGTTGTAAATATCAGGAACTGTGCAGAGTGTGCTCCAATTGTAAAACTGAATATAGATTTTTTTTGTTTAATCTGTAATTACTCTCTCTAATCTTTCTCTTCACAAGTTTAAATTTTACATACCATATGGATAGTAATGGAACAGTTTTGTAACCATTGTTTCTGATGAGTTGGATTGTGGATACTAAATTTTCATGACGTTCAAGATATTTTGTACATATGTAAGAGTAACTGGGAGACTTGTTTGGGGAGGGTTTTTTGATCACCCTTCCGTTCCACCAGATCGAGAATAACAAGTCTTTGTAAAGTTTGAAAAGTTTCATATATCTTACTTATATATAGTCAAAATCAAAAAGGCTCGCTCGTAGACTAGGTTACTCAAACTGCAAAATTAATTAATCGTTTCACTTTTTTTTTATAAAAAATTATAAATCAAACCATATCTTATGATTTGAACTACATAAATTACTAGTAACTTCAATTTTACGTGACTAGTTTGTTAGAGTATCATATCGGAAAAATGTGAATCCGTTCACTAGCTTAAATAATAGTACGGACCTCCAGTTATCAACTTGAGTTGTTCGGTGAGTTGTGCTTCTAACATAGAACATAGTCTGGTTGGATTTGGACGTGACGTAATCACCATGTCATTTGTTTCGAGTTTAAGGCCTATGGATCAGATGTCGTCCATGCACTCCCGCTCGTTGTTTCCACGTGCATTTCAACCCGGATTACACATAAGAGGGGTGTTAGAGTACCACATCTAAAAAAGTTGAATCTGTTAATCAACTTAATCTTTTAGGTGGGTTGGACTTCTGACATGGTATCAGAGACGGGTTGGATTTGAACATGACATTCATGTCATTTGTTTCGGACTTAAGGCCTGTGGAGGCCCACGGATCAGAGATCGTCCGTGCACCCCCGCTCGTTGTTTCTACGTGTCTTTCAACTCAATTTACACATAAGAAAGGATATTAGAGTATCATATCTTAAATATTTGAATTCCTTCACTAATGTAAATAACACTCCAAACTTACACCTTTAATTTGAGCTTTCAACATAGACTAATTTACTAATACATGTTTTTGCCCTCCCTTGTTATTTCTCAAAATAAAGGTTATAATGAGCAATGTTTTTACTTACATCTTCTTATGTTAGGTTTGAATTTTGATGAGTGCACCTGATGGGAAGAGATTTTGAATAAAATCGAAAAATAACGTAATTATTGAAAAAAAAAATGATCTTTATTATCTTTCAAATTCGATACGGATGACTTGCACATACGTGTCTATAGTGTTCGTATAGAAAAAAGTTTATAACATGGATATGATTAAATATTCCTGACCAACGACAAACCCTAGTTGACACGTAGCTAAGACCACAAATAACGGACAAACACATCCACGCGCACCATCAGCGCGTGCAAAGCACCCTTAAGTCGGCCAATTTCAGTTACAAAATTTAGTCAATCGCAGCGCGCACGCGAAACCCAGGCGCGTGACGCAACACACATAGAATCCACCTACGCATCGGAATATAATCAGTCTTTGTCGTAAATCACATTACAAAATGCCACGTCAGCGCCACCTCATTGCACCAGATCTGTCCGTTACTCGCTCCACAGCCATTTACGCTCTTCTATAAAAGCTCCGATTTTTATCGCAAATAAAAGCTTCAAGCTTCAATTTTTATCGCAAAAGCAAAAACACTTGCCTTCGTTTTCACCGAACCCGCCATTTTCTTCGCAGCCCCTTTGGTTCTCTGCGCTTTAGGGCCCTCTGGGTCGTTCCCCGTTTTTTTCCCCAATTCGATTTCGGTTCCTGTTTGTTTGTTTTTGCGATGGCCGATCGGTACAAGGATAGGGACGCCGATTTCTTCATCGACGATGTGGACGACGATATTGAGGACAACTCCGATAATTGCAGCACCGGAAGTTGCAGCCAGAGCGAGCGTGACGGCGACGACCGCGACGACAATGACCCTAAGAACACTTTTGTTTCTCAGCAATGGCCCCAGAGTTTCACGTATGTTTTTTGTTTTAATTTTGACTTTTGATTTCGTTGATGGGTCTGTTTGGTTTCCCGGAAAATAGATTACCCTGTTTTTTTTTTCTAGTATTTTATCAGAAAAAACGCTATAGGCTAATCAGAGATTAATTGAATGGATTGGTTTTGGAGAGGTTTGGATGATAGATTATTAACAATGGCTAATTGGGTGATAAGAAAATATTTTATCAATTCCTGATTAGAGAGAATTTGCGATGTTGTGTGTGTTCCATTAGAATAAACAGTACCAATTCTTTTGACCTTGTTTGAGAAAAGGTTAACCTTTTGTGTTTATTGAAAAACTGAAGTAGATTGTTGGAGGTGTTACTGTAATTTATGGGACATAGTTATGTGATGGAACTATTTCAGAGTGTTCTAAAAATGTTAGGCGTTAGTCGGACAGAGAGGTCCTTGTGGGGACTAATCAGGGATTAATCCGATTGAAGGATTAATCTAGAATTATAGAGGATTAATTGGACAAGCGGGGATTTTTAAAACACTGCTATGGCATTAGAGTTGATTGATGTCCCAATTTGTTGCATCTTCAAATGAGTGTTTTCCAATAAGTTATGTTCTGCTGGGAAAAGGTGCTCTGGTTTATTGGGTTTTGTGGTCCTGAAATATCAGTTGAGCATGTGACATTATGTTTCTTGGCTTTTTTTTCAATAATTCAAAAAATCATATTTAATTGAACTCAAATCCTTGCAGATGTTCATACTATGTCTCCAATAGTTTTAATCCTCGTTGCTGATAAAAAAAGCACATTAAGCCTCTCAATTAAAATCTTGGAGTCTAGCTGTCAACCTTAGTGACAATTTTGTTCTAAGTTAATTTTCCACGATCATCTTTGTGGAGATGAGTTTCTTACTTGTCATATTTGCAAGTGTACTCTTGAGCATTAGTGTTACAACATAACAAGTAAATCATACACCCGTTTGGTATTCTTGTAAACTATAGGTCTTGCTAGGCAAAATACGATCACTACTAGGGATCCTAATCTACTAGCAAAGAAGAATGAAGTCTTCAAGAACATTATCGTGAACTTATTTGGAGGGAAATGTGCCTTAGACATGTTATGACTTTTTACTATTATTTTGTCAGATCAATGACACAATATTACACGGTTGCAGCATCGCCGAGCTTGGGAGCAGTGCCGGGGACACTTCTACGTGCAGCCAGTATTCTATACACGGGTCAGGATAATTACAGCAACTTCAGCAGAAGTAACTTGGATTTAGATGGAAAGACTCCTTTACTATCGTTCAGTGAACGATTCAATGAAAGAGTTTTTCAAAAGCAAGAGAGCAGGTTCTCGAGAATGCACTCTACGTGGGAGGAAAGAACCACATTGCTTAAGCAACTGACTGCAGAGTTGCCCAGTGGTTACGGGTGCAGCGTTACTCAAACCGTATTCAACGGTGAGCCATGCACTATGACACTTTTACAGGAAAGTTTGTTTTTTTGTGCAAAATGACAAAAATGTCCTTAGAATTATGAATAAGAACTTTTAAAATTTTAATTTTCTAAAATTTCAAAATAAATAAAGGAAAAATGACAAATAACAAATTCTCATTTAACTCTATCAAACTTTTTTTAACAAACATTCAACTTACATTTTGTCACAGATAGAGTAACAACAGTTAAATCTAATAGAATTTTGACGTAAAATGTAGAAAATGCCCTTCAGTATCTCTTACACATTGGAGAGTGTTTTGTCATTTTACATCAACTTTTCGTTCGAATTAACGAAAGTTACCTTAAATGTAACAAAATTAAGGCTGTGAATCCCGTAAAAAAGAAAAAATAGTTGATATTATTTATCTGCCATTATTCCAATAAACAATTTTTAAAAAATTTGTCACTTTTTAAATGTTACCGTTAATGAAGTACACAATTCTCTCTTACAAATGTGATGTAGTATAGAGCATATTTTTGTCACTTTCTCCATTAATACGATGTCTTATCATACATTGGACTTGCAGTGCTATTTTCGGGTGATTTTCTAATTTCATATTGTTTTGGGACAGGAATCAACGTAATGGCTGGAGTTGGGCTTCTTTCTACTCCTTTTACAGTGCATGAAGCAGGGTGGATAGCTATGGTGATTTTACTTGTTCTAGGAGCTGTGACTTGTTACACAGCAATTCTCATGACTGATTGTTTTGAGAGTAAACCAGGCATTGCGTCCTACCCAGATATCGGAGAAGCTGCATTCGGAAGAATCGGCCGACTTCTCATAGCTGTGAGTACCTTATATTTTGTATATATCTTGTATCTTATAAGGTAAATTGCAAAAAGTGGCAGTGTCTTTACTCAAATTTTGCAAAAAGTGGCAGTGTCTTTGTTCAAATTTCGTAAAATGTGTATATTTTTCCAAAATGACAAAAATGGCCTTCAAGTTATTATTTTTTAAATCAAAATGAAAAAAAAAATCAACTCGAGTTCTCTAGTTTTTCTCTAGACTTCGAGCACGTCTAAATCTGAAGTCTCACAGACGGACATCGTTGGCGTGTGAGAGAAGAAGAAAATTGACGAGCTCGAGTTTGAATATATTTATTTATTTTTTAATCTCAAGAGCATTTTCGTTATTTTTGGGCAAATTACACATTTTGCATGATAAGTTAACAGCAAATTTTGCAATTTACCATATCTTAAATTCAGTATATTTTTGTTCTATGGTCTTTGTTGTTGAGATAGAATGCTCTGTAGATTTTGTATTATTTTTTCTAATACCTTTTTTTGGATAATGGTGCAGATAATTTTGTACGTGGAATTGTATGTAAGTGGTTCTTTGATCTTGATCAATGCTTTTTTTATGATCATATGTTGTTAATTCTCGAGCAATATAACATGATTTTTTTCCATGAATGCAGTCATATTGTGTGGAATTTATAATTTTGGAAGGGGACAACCTTACCAGACTCTTCCCCGGAGCATCCTTGAACTGGTTCGGTTTTCAGTTGGACGCTAAACAACTATTTTGTGTTCTAACCGGCGTTATTGTTCTACCGATCGTTTGGTTGAAAGATCTTCGTCTCATTTCTTACCTATCAGGTCAGTAAATTACTCACACTTCGGTGATTTCAAGAGAAAATGACAAAAATATGTCATGTACTGTATGTCACTTCTGTAATAGAGTTTTGTTTACTTTGTTAATGACAAAAGTTGTTGTAAACTTTATTTTTCGTGCAAAATGTATGTATTTTTTAAATGACAAAATTACCCCTAGAACTAAGAATTTAAAAACAAATTTAAGTTCTACCATTTTTTGATTAATTACACTTTTTCCCGCACCTACTCGAAAAACCCTCATCGTCCCTCCCAATGAGATTCGATCTCACGACCTCCCCACTAGAAGTGTGAACTTCAAATTAATGGGGTGTCTCCTTGGGGACAAGTTTTACCTTTTTTTTTATTAACATTTGTACAATTTAAATTATTTTATATTTTTACTTGAAAACTGTTTAACTGTCTAATTTGATTGAGAAAACCTAAATCTTAATTATAAGGGTGTTTTTGTAATTTTAAAAAATACACACTTTTACACGAAATATAAAGTTCACGGTACATTTTTGCCATCAAAGAAATGTGCATCACTCTCTTACAAATGTATAACACTTGGTTACATTCAATCCTAATACTTGAGTTATTTATTTATGGTGCAGCTGGTGGGGTTATTGCAACATTGATGATTATATTTTCTGTGTTTCTACTTGGTTTCACTGGTGACGAAGGGTTTCACCAGACTGGCCCGGTGGTGAAGTGGAATGGCATTCCCTTTGCTCTTGGTATATACACGTTTTGTTACTCTGGCCATTCTGTGTTTCCTAACCTTTACCAATCGATGGCCAATAAAAGAGATTACAGAAAGGCGATAACAATTATGTAAGAATCTTTACTCTTGATCTGTAGCATGCGTCCTGCCTTCCCGGTCTTTTCAGTGTTTTAAAACTCCTGAGTTTTTTTCGATTTTTCGGTAAAATTGAGCTGGCTGAATTCTAGAACTCGTTCTCGGTGGTTCAGTTTTATCGAGTTTCAACTAAGGTCAAAGTTGGTTAAATTTTGTTTTGATTTTTTACGTATAATTTGAAACTATTATATAATTAACTTGTTAAGCTGTGTTAAAGTATCTTATTTTACTAAGATACGGATATTTTTGTCTTTCCTAGTGAATTATATAAGAATATATAGTATTTTTTTAACACAGCAATTTTTTTGCTGATTTCTCTCCGAGTTCGCGGAATTCCTTATTGACCGCCTCGCCGAGTTCCCTCAATTCCCGAGTTTTAGAACCTTGTTCTTTTTTAAACCTTTGGTGTTTCTTGTTGCGCAGTTTTGCTCTGTGTGTTGTGATATATGGGAGTGTTGGCGCGGCGGGATATCTCATGTTTGGCGGCCGTACATTGTCTCAGATCACTCTGAATATGCCGGAGGGCGCCATTCCTTCCAAAATTGCATTATGGACGACGGTAAGTGCAGTTTTCGCTTTCATTTTACTACACCGAAGTTTAAAAACGCTTTGACGACCCCCTATAGTTTTTTTTTGCACAACTTCTTAGTTTCATAAATTTTATTTACGGATGAAATGGACAAAATGACCCTCATTATTCTTCGAATTTTCAAAAAAAATGCCATTCTTTGTCTCTCCTCCAAGCATTTAATAGCTTTCACTCACAACCCTAATATTCCGCTTTCTCACCACATACAAATGCATACGGCCTCATCTTACCAGTATTTACTCTAAAGTTAAGCAAGCCGTAGCCCAAAAAATTTGAAAGAATGCCACTTTTTTAAAAAAGAGTTGAAAGATCATGAAGGGCATTTTGGTCATTTTACTCCTCATATAAACTTACAACGAATCCTTATAAAGGGTTTGGCAAAGCGTTTTCAAACTCGGGTTGTAGTGAAATGAAAAATGTTCAAACCCGAAGTGTAATCGTTTGAAATTATCCCTTTATTTTACTTACAAGTTACAACCATTAAGTTGCTGAAGAAGTCTCTTTATTTTGTTTCCTCAGGTTCTCAACCCGTTCACCAAATATCCTTTACAGTAATTTTTACTTATGGAAGTAAACCAAAAGCGATTAATATGATCATTTTCCATTGTTAAGTCTATATATGATTCCTTAACATTGAACACATATGCGTTGCTGTTGAACCCATTGGCGAGGAGCATAGAGGAACTTCTACCGCCTAGAGTTGCAAATAGTTCCGGCTGTTTCTATCTCCTTAGAGCTGCGCTTGTCACCTGCTCTGTTATTTCCGCTCTCGTTATTCCATTCTTCGGTAAGTATATTTTGTTTTGGGTTTCGGTGTTTATAATTATATCCAGGAGACAGTGAACTAATGGAATTATATATTCAAGGTAATATGTATTATTAATTATTTGCATGTACTGCTAGATTAACTAGTAATCATATAATTTGTACGGTTTTATAATCTTCAAATGAATTTTTTTTTGATGTTTGATTAGAAACTGTATAAATTCGGTTCCAATTCCCATCGGCGGTATTGCTGATAAAAGAAACCGTATTTTAAGTGATGTGCAGACCAAATTTGGACCTATATAGTTGTGCCGTTTCTTGTAATTTTTCTGTTTGTATAGCATCTTGATATAAATTATATACAAAGAAAACGTGTTTGACGTTTTGCGACTTTTAGCACACTCAATGCTATATTGTTTTTACTTGCAGGCATTGTGATGGCCTTAATGGGCTCGATCCTGTGCACGCTTGTGGTAAGCTTATACCTATTGTATAAACGTTTCGCCTGAATATGAAGAGCTCTGGCTTTGCCTTGTGATTCTATAATTTGGGTTTATTAATCTCCTTGTCGTGCTGTTAACGGATAGTTCGGATTCTTGATACAGGCCCTGTTATTGCCCGCTTGTTGTTTCCTTAAAATTGTGGGGAAGAAAGTGACAACAACTCAGGTTAGTGAAATATAGAACTGTGGTTTTGATACTCAATGCAGTAGTAATATATAAAGTAGCATGCTTCTTTAGTGGATGGAGCTTGGGTCAGATAGTAAATTAGAGGATAGCAATGTTTTTCTAGGGATGACTGCAAAAGGCAGGGATGGAAAACGGGGTGGGTTGGGGTGGATTTAGTGATCCTCCCTTCCTATCCCGGGTGGTTTTTCAATTTATGCTCGATTTATAGACTGAATCATACGCGTAGCAGGTGGGTGGCACGTTGATAGAGCGACACGTGTCCCCACAAACTGGATAGGTTTTGAACCGGTTAACCGTGATATACAAAATCAATGGTCCTCAAAATTAGAATCAAAAGTGAACAAATATTCATGAATCTCGGGTTTTTTGGTTTTGGATCAGCTCGATTCTCTATTCAAGTTCTGGGTCCAAAATGCCACCTCTAATGACTCATTTTCCGTCTATTTCGATGGATTGTGACAAAAGAAATTGAATAATTTATTTGCAGTAAGTTTTATAATAGATAATAGACGTGAAATACACTAATCAATATTTGCAATGTACTTTACCATGTTGTGTGCTTTCAATTGCATATGTGATTACAAACAATTCCATCCTATTTTCTTCACTAATTTGTTCATCTTTTAATTGCAGGTTATATTATGCATTGTGATTATTGTAATTGGCGTGATAAGCGGAATCTTTGGAACATACTCGTCACTGTCAAAATTAGCAGAGCGGTATTGATTAAAACATTTCTTCAGCTCCAACAATTTTTTTCTGCAAAGTATGATCTTGAGAAGCAAGTAATTTATTGGCATGTAATTTGATAGAAACAAGTAATCGAGTTAAGTTTTGTTTTGTAGTTTTTACACCAAAATGTTGATATACTTATATTTAATACACTTATTGTATGATATTCGGAGCCATACTATAGGGGTTATAAATGGGTCGAGTCCTTAATGAATTGCTCGAGTTGTACTATTTTTTTCCGAGTCTCCATAACCAACTTGTTTAAGTATTTAATATATTCAAATTTAAATTTTACTATGATAAAAGCTAAATGAATTGACTGAGTTTGACTATTTGTTAAATAAAATTTTACGATCCAACTTATTTGCATTCTTGTTTCAAATGGAGTCTTGTTAGTTAACTGGAAAAATCTTTGTCCTCGTGTGGGTGAGAGTTTTAAAATAAATATCTTAATTTTAGGGGTTATTAGGATGAAAATCATTAAGTAGTAATATACACTAATAACTCACATATCAACAAAATAGAGACAAACTCCAATTTATTTAAACATTTAAAAAATATTATACAAAATCATATATGATATTTAGTTTTGAATACAAAGAATATATTTCATCGTCTACATGCATATCCATCAGACTGCATGTGTAGATAAGCTTGCTTTAAAAAATTAATAGGAAACCAGATTTTGACAAAAACAGTAACAAATTGAAACACAAAGACCACTGAAATAAGAAAATCAATAGAAGCACGTGATGTCGTGGAGCAGTCTTTTTTGGTAGGGCAACGTTAACTATTTATCTCCAAACAAAACATTATTGTACCAGAATCAGTACACTTATCTTGAAACAAAAATAAAACTATATTCAAAATTTTAAACAACCAAAATTGTAGCATGATAATTATCTTTAAATCAAAACATATCAATTCTTTTAAGTTCATCCTCAACGAATTATTTAACATTGCAAGGGGGTTGAATTAAGTTTGAAACAACCTTCTCATTGATTGCAACACTCAAAGCTAGAGGGATAAGTCTGACTCTTGATTTTTAATCTGGTTTTAAATAAGGAATTTAACAAGTTTACCGTTTACGAGTCGTCATATTACAACTTGTGCAAAATAACGCAATTGAAATAACATTTTTCATTTTGAGTGTAATTACATAAAATTTGAATAGAATATACAAAAGAGAATAATATTTTAAGTAAATAGGACTGATATCATTTTTTTTTTAAAACTCAACTTTGTGACTATCCAATTTGTGGGTATAATCAAATTGGATCATATTCCTTTATTTAACCTTATACATAAATAAATCAGAGAGCATTTAGGAACTAAAAACAAAAGGCAATTAATTAGTTTTAATATCCATACTAAAATTTATAAAAAAAAAACTCATAAAACAAACCGACCTCCTGACCTGACAGAAACAAAACACAGACTCGCTCTTGACTTGTTCCACGCGACAACTCTCTCCTCTCCTCCCTCCAATCTCGCCTCCGCCGCCGCTTTCTCCGGCCACCACCGTCGATTCCTCTCCGCTCGCGCCTCGCCACCGATTCCGATAATGGGGCTCTAGAGATGTAACATTTGTTTGTTTGTTTGTTTTCCTTTTTCTGCATTTGAAATCGAAGAATATAGGGGGAAATAGCAGGACCCAGATGGGATTTTGGTAAATTTTCGAGATTATGATTGAGTTTGGTGGGTGTTTAGTGGAGGCGTAGAGGAGGATTTCGGAGAGAATGTCGGAGTTGGTGGCTCGGACCGGTCGTCACCAGCAGCGCTACGAGGATGGCTATCGCCTCGTCGCTGGGTAATGCCTTTTTTTCCCAGATTTGATCGTTTTTATGCGGTTTTGATGATACCCATTTGGATTTTGTGGGTTGTTTTAGCAGATTTTGTTGCTGATTGTATTGGGATTTTCGATTTTTGGCATTGTTTGTGATTGCCCGTTTGGATGTGTTCGTTTCTTGTGGTGATACAATTGGCAAGTGTTTTGAATCTGAATGGGACCCTTTTGCAGTTTGTGTTTGTTCTCTTTCTTACTGAGAAATTTGTAGTCTTTCAATTGAAATGCTGCCAAAGGGCTGTGAGAGAAGTTGTGTTTGTGAGGCAATTTTTGCTTTATGTCTGTGAAAAAATAATGTGCTTATTTTGATTTCACTACATGGCACTCACTGATTGGTGGTTTGCTAGAATGCAACCAAAGCATGTTCACATGTGATGGTAATATGGCAGTTATGCTTTTTCTTGAAAAGACTGAGGGTGTGTGAAAAAATATTTTTGGTCGAATGGGATAGAACCAAGATCCAAGCTTGTATGAGACCAGAACAAGTTTGGTGAGTATGAAACCAATGCCATGAGTCCCATGACATTTCAATAAAGTGGTTCGGTTCTGTTATTTGGTAGAGAGTCCTCTTACAATTCGTAGCTGCTGTATGGGGTTTAGTGAATTCAAATAGGATCAGTTTCTATTGCATATAGAGTTTGATGAAGCAGATTATGGACTCAGAACAGTGTTGAGTTAAGGTTAGGGGAAATGTTTATTTTGATCTACCTGGATAGTGATCTATCCAAAGGAATATCAATTTTATCGGAATATTTTGTAATGCCTAGTTACTAAATCTCTGGCTAAGAGTTTGCGACTTTTTGGTAGAAGTGTAGAAATGTGCTACAGACGGAGTTCGAAACCTGTTTGTTTTCTTAACAGCTTTGCCTGGTTGTTCGGTTCACTGTCTGCTTTTATAATATAGCATTTATACTTAAATTAATTTGTAGGAGCAGGTGGTTAGCTTAGATACATTATCCCGTCCCAAACTCTAATTAACTTCTCTGTTATACTCTAAAGATACTCATTTACATATGAAGTTATTATATTGGTATCATAAATGTGTATGATTGACATCTCGTTGGATAAATGCTGTTTCCCTATTTATTGTTCATATTTTTCGATATCGACAACCGAGCAGTTTCTCAATCTGAGTAGTAGTCGGCTACAAGAATTGTTTAGTGGAACTCACGAGGATCTCATACCCATGTTCTTCTCGTCAATTTCTTCCTAACTTAACACTATTTTGAATTTCATCGCTATCATCTCATCAATCTCTAATACAGTTACATAATTCTATTTTGTATTCTAATTTCTAACTGCGACATTATTGGCAGATGTATTCCATTTAAATATAGAAGTTGTGATGGAAGTAGCAGTCAAAAAGACGTTGTGGTACTAATGATTAACTCAACTAGTGGACCCGGCCTTCTATTCCCTAAGGTAAATTCTGAAAAGTGTAACAAACTTTATTATGACCATTGTTACCTTGCACTAATCATTTTACAGTCTGATCTTTTTTAGCATGATTATATCTAAGCCCGCTATCATTTGAAGTACCGTACTCCTATCAAATGCATAAAAAGCATACAGATTTTATTTCCTGTCTTACAGGTATAGGATCTTATAAGAATTTTGAAGTTCATTCATCTTAACTGGGTAAGCTTGTGATGAGAAGTTGAGAATATCTGTCCTAACTGTCCTGGACCCCTGGTTGAAGGATGAACTTGATCATTTATTTCTCATGTGAAAATTCTATTTTGCTATGGCAAAGATACAAAGCTAAAGAATTTTTATCAAGCTTTATTTTGTCATAGGGTGGCTGGGAAAATGATGAAACTGTTGAGGAGGCAGCCGCACGCGAAGCCCTAGAAGAGGCTGGAGTTCGAGGGAAATTACGGGTAAGATTGATGTTTGCTCTTTTCTTATTATGGACATGCAATTTACTACAAGCATTTTAATTAGGAGCATCCGAACATGCTTGTTTTTGCTTATGAATCTGAATATCAATGTTGTAAAAATCCCCCAATAGTTCCCGATTAATCCTTTACTGATTTCTTTTCTGAGTAATCCCCGATTAGTCCCTAAAAGGCCAACTAGCGCCTAGCGTTTGCAAATGCATAGCAAATGAGGTAGTGACATTGTGAAATTAAGTAGATCCCTGTTTTTCAAGTGTTTAGTTTATTTTCTTGTTCTTAACCTTAAGTAATATGTAGTTAAGCTTCATGATACCAGAAATAAAAATGGAACAGTACAAGTGTACAAACAAATAATCAAGTCTGGAAAGATGCATAGCATGTGATGTGGGAAAGAAAAGTTGAGGAACATGTTATGAGTTGAAATATTATTATCTCAATCTAATTGGATTTGGCCCTAAAATGCTAGTAATAACAGTAGGAAGGGACATCCATTAAAAGCTTTAGTTTTTTCTTCATTTGTTGTAACATTTTCCTTAAGGTCGAAAACACTCATTATGATAGTCTTATCTTAGGAGTTTACATAGGTCTTCCATTGTCAGATTGCAATACATGGCTGATATGGAGGACATGTTGGTGTCGGTAATTTACCAGTTGTCCCTTGAAAGTTGCACCTCTAAGTTTAGACTTTACTACCAACCCTATCAGGTAACAACAGAAAATGCTGGACATATATTAAATTTATATAAATCACATGGTACATTTGCGTCCTATTATATGCAGTGTTCTAAAAAACGCTAGGAGCTAGTCGGACAAATAGGAATTAATCGGATTAATTAGACTAATTTGTAATTAATAGGGAACTAATCATATTAGTCAAGGATTTTTAGAACATTGATTGTATGCGAGTGCAGTTGTAAAAGTTAGGGGGCGTCAATCATAAATGTGGATATTGTAGTTCTCGAACTTTATGAAAATGCATTGACAGATTTATTCAGTTGTTTCATAGTCATACTAAAGAATTGCCATTCAACGTTTCAGCATTTTCTGGGGTACTACCCATTCAAGAGCAAAACCCTCCGAGATGAGTTTAGCCCGGAAGGGCTATGTAAGGCTGCCATGTTTGCATTGCTCGTGACAGAGGAGCTTGAGTCTTGGCCAGAGCAGAGCACTCGCCAAAGAACTTGGCTAACCATTCCAGAAGCTATCGGTTGCTGTAGGCATCCATGGATGCAGGAAGCTCTCGAGAAAGCTTTCTCTCAGTGGCACGCGGATATAACAAAGAACGGGGAAGAAAATGATTCCGATTTGCCTGCATCATCATCCGAGTAGCATCACCAATGACGGTCGTGACTCTAAACCTCGTTGCAACATTTTATTTTTCTCTCTTTTTTTTCACTCGAACAATATAGTTTCTCGTTGGGAGGGCTTGGAGTCACGAGACGGTACAAACGCTTATACCCTCTTAAATCGTAACATCTGTAAGGAGTAACATTAGATTTCTTCCCCCCTCTTTGGTGTTTTAAATTTGGGACTTTGAGATTGAGATTGAGAAATGACCCATCAATTTTGAGTTGTTGCTGGAGGCAATGATCTTTGAGCTTTTGAAACTACTAAAATCATGATGTTGAGGATGAAGGAAAGTTCCAAGATGCTGTGATTTTTACGTATAATCAATGTTGTTGACTGGATATACATGTTTTGTGTTATTGACTGATTTTGTACATGAATGATAAATGTATAGGTCCTGTTTCGCTTTTGTAATTGAATATTGATAGAGCACAATGGGCTTTTGGGCCTTCCTCCACAGCTCGTGAATCTTCAATCACGAAAGCACAAAACCCAAATCACACAAACACTCAATCTCCTCGAATAGTGTTTGGTGAATTA
>JAYMTP010001713.1:0-22591 GCA_036897365.1 Geranium brycei
ATGTTTTGACTCTTTACACAAATAGTGAAACCTTTCCACTGGCAAAGTGCCCCCAGATGTAGGTGAGTTAGCACCGAACTGGGTTAACAACTTGTGTGTCATTTAATTTCAGTACTGAACTGTTGTGCTTACAAGTGTAGTTTGTCGAGGATATTGTTCCGACATTGTCCTCGACATTCCATTCAACAGAATTAATAATTTCATCTCCCATTCTTCAATACCAATGGGAGTCAAAGAGGACTCAAACAGGACACATATCTTAAAGTATCTTGTCAATGCCGATGACATAGGTCCACAAATTTATTTCATTTTATTTTTAAAATTGGTTAGCAATAGGTATGAAGTTTAAAAGCATTCATGTCTTTCTTTTCTCTAATGATTTTAACTTCGGTTGACTTGAAACCTCATATATTTTCCGTAGCATTGGAGATGCTCTCAATGGCCAAAGAGTAATGATATAAATGTTAAATGCACACTTAAAACTTAAAACTTATAGATGGAGACTCCACCTTCCTTACGTGCAAATTAATGTGAAAAGAAACACAATTATATTTAAGTTAAATCCAGTTTAAGGCTTGAATTGATAAGTGAAAATCTTAAAATGATTATCAAACAAACAATGGATCATGTGAAAGACTAGACCAACAATAAAAACCCAGAATCTTTCAACCTTACCGTATAAGTTACACAATAATTGAGGTTACAGTTCTATTGAAGAAAATGCATATTTTGCATTCCTGTGTCAGATTATATTAGATATATGTCAGAAATATTTTTCAGTTCAGTAACAAAATGTCAACTGTACAATCAAGTCGTTATCCAAAGGAGATAAAAATGAGATTAAAGCAAAAACTACAAGCCATCATCTTGGCCACTTCTCCAGGGCACTAACTTGAGTTTTTGTGTTCTAAGAATAGTTGTACTGTACATAATGAGTAGTGGTATTTACTTGGTAGAATGATCTTGGGATCGCTTATCAGCAGGCTTTGACGCTAGAAAGTGGGTCTGATGGAGCTGCAAGTTCACAATGTAGTTTTCAATTCTCTTCTTGTTGGCGGGAGTTAACAAGAATGGAGGGTTCAAGGGCAAAGATGTAGCTTCTCCTACGATAAATGAAAGCAGGAGCATTGCTTTGGAGTATGACTCTGCTGCTCTACCTTTGTTCTCCATGTACTCGTCGACCTGGAACATTGTAAACCCATAATTAGGTTCAGGTTCGTTTACAAAACACCCATTTACAGACAAGAAGAAAACGAAGCAGATAAGGATGTCTACTTACTGCACCACTTGTTCCAGTGGCAAGCGCTTTCTGGAATATCATTTCCATTGCATCAGGCATCTCTGCACCACCTGCGATATATATGAACATTTTACAAGTAAAATGAGAATGTAGTACGGTAAAACAAAAACAAGCAAGGATGATAAGAATGTTCAGCAGCCTAACCATCAGTATCTCGTAGATGATCTGACAACTTCTCTGCCCGGTCCAATGCGATAATAAACCCTTGCTCTGCCCATTCAGAAAGTGATTTTGAACTGCTAAAGTCTATACTTTCAGATGGATACAGATACAAATCGCCCTGCATGAAGGTGAACTCTTTAGCTGCAGCACTGCTTCCCGGCAAATCACCCTCTGTAGTCATTGACCGCCAAGTGCTGCAAATTTGAAGAGCTTTCTTCCATACTGCCAGAACAATGAGTTCCACAGAAAATGACTCCAGAATGTCTCCTGCATTATACTGCATAAAAAGACGGTTGAAGATTCAATATATACATCAGATACTTGGGAAGCAGAAGAATATACGTCCCCAGGTGCTTTAAAGCCTAAGCAATGCTCCGTTTGTTATACCACAATGATACAGTTAATATTAAATGTGCATCAAATACTAAAGAAGCAGAAGAATAACCAATTATCCATCCTGTGCTTTAAAACCTATAGATAATGGTCAGTGTTTCAGTTAATATCTTGAGATTTAATGAATAAACTGAGACCTAGAACTGTAAGCATAGTATAGTACTCGCGTACAAGCATTTGCAGGAAAAACTCCATCAAGAACAACCATCTGTCCTTGATTGTGATGAACTTGCATGCAAAGAGAGATCAAAACAAGATATTGTCAAGGTCAAATAAGAATACTTATTTATCACGAGCCATGACAGAATCATATAATTATATGTGTGATGCGTGTTCAGAGTTAATAGGATGAAAAAAATACTTGCGATTTCTCATCTAGGTGAAACAAATAAATCAAATCTACAAAACAAAAATCAAATAACTCACCTTCTCCTGGGCGATTTCTGCAAGAGCACAAACATACTGATGTAACAACCGGAGCTTAGTAGAAGGGTGCAATATGGATAGCCCCTGAACTTCCCTTAATATGGTTGATGTACACAGAATTGGCAATGGGTCTGATCCTTGGCTTTGTGGATTTTTGGCACCATCAACTGACCATGCAGCTTGCTCATTTGATTGCATTTCAACTGCTATATCACGGTCATTCTTCTCCTGGGCACTGATAGACACTCTTGTAGCAAAATTATCCTGAAGGGACGACTCCGTGTAATAAGAAAAATTCCCCTTTGAAGTAATATGCGCATTGACAAGAACGTATTCCCTCTCAATGGACTCCATTGAATCAGTAACTGGATTAATAAGAAATGGTGAGAAACTTGACACATAATATTGGCTTGAATAAAAACATTCTAAACATAAAAAGACCTTTTAGAAGATCTGATGAACATATAGGTCGCTTTAGTGTATCACGAGCAATATTTGGTATCAACCCATGAACAGTTGTGCCGCAAGATATGGTATCCCGATCTTTCCTATGCGAAGTTTTGTCATGGACAGATGAACTTGATTTCAGATTAGAGCTAGCATTAGGCGTGACCATGGGAGGCCCAGAATGCATTTGAGGCGTCTTTTCAAATCCAAAGGAGTCAAACTGCCCAGCCACTGATTTCAATTGAGGCAGCGTAGTAGATCCCTCAACATCAACAGTTAGTCTACAGGAACCAAAAAAATATATATTATTTTATCCTATTCTCTCTTCTGCCGAATACAATAGAAGTAATATGGAAATCCATTAAGCATAAAGTGGTAAATGAACCGGACGTATTAAAGAACAGAAAGTTACCTTGGCTCCCTCAGGAACTTGTGACTGAAGAATTCGTTGAAGGTCAGCCGCTCCACTACACATGAATATTTGCATAGAATTGTATTTTAGTATCCAATCAATTTATAATAGCCATAAACTAATGTTTGTGTGCCATGTAACTTCTCATATTGTTGAAATCAAAATGCAAAAGATGTATGTCGGTGTTTATATGTGTCAGTGGCCACAAGAGTGTGAGGACAAGCTCAGACATACACACAAACTGTTTGGCATCATTTGGTACCTGGATTTTGACGTAAAAGGCTTCTACAAAGATCCACACAATCTGGATGCAATTCCTTCAAGGCACCTTGTGGAAACCGTAACTCAGTGGATGCCAATATATTCTGGAAAAGCTGTATTCAGAAAGTAGCCACAATGAGCACCAAATGTTAATGAAACCTTAGAATTTGCACATAACTATGGTTTAGTGAAAACCTGCAACTGACTGTTTCCATCAAATGGCGGTTTTCCAGTAACAAGCTGAAACAAAATTGCTCCAACACTCCATAGATCAGCCTGCACATGTTAAAGTATTAAGTAAATACTTGTTCCATATGGCAATGCCAAAAATTTCAAACTGTCAATCACTATGACAAGAACTCTAAGATACTTCACCTTTGCATCATACTTTTGGTTCTGGATGATTTCTGGAGCCATGTATAAAGGTGAACCACATAAAGTATCAGCCAATCCTTGGGGTGTTAGGGACCTGGCATGTAGATAGACTCAGGACAAGGACAAATGCAATTGATAATTACGGAAGTAGGTTATTATATATTCTTTTAACAAAATTACTTTGCCAGTTAGAATTTAGAGAAAGTATCCGTTCTATCTTCCAATAGAGATGCTTGCCAGCTATATTTATTGCATCAATAACCCCATGATACAGTTATGATCAATTTGACGTGATTCATTATACTATTAACATAATAGTTAATTTTATGTTACAAGAACTTCTCACAACATGATAAACTCATACACTCATGACTTAATGCTAATAGTAATTGCTGATAGAAAAACACTAATATTAGTTGTGATTCTCTAAAGGAACTATTGTTTATCCATATCATACACCACTAATACAACAATCATAGGTATACTAATAATGACAGATTGACAGGCACTTCATTCTGAGAAACGAGATTGAAAATTTTACCTTATATAAGAAAATCAGATAAAAAAACTTAATAATAGGAACTCTAAATGTCATAATAGGAAACATCAAATTACTAGACAAGTTACTCAAATAAACTTACCTTGCAAAACCAAAATCCCCAATTTTCAGCAATGTCGCATCTTCACTACCAGACAGGAGCAAGTTCTGCAAGTTTAAAGCAGAAAGATCAAGAAGAAGAAACCGGCCAATTATTGAAGCTCAATCACAAAGTATCCATCATGAAAGAAAAATCATGCTCAAATCAGATTTCTTATACCAAAGAGCAAACCATGACAGTCTTCCAAGTTAATGTGCTACATCACATAAATGGTACTTGAATTTCTAGCAATCATTATTAAGGTAGCTTGAGTCCAAAATATTACAAGACAACACCTATACGAGGAAAGAGAGTCAACACATCCACATTTACAACTCAATAATGCAGTAACCTCCTTTACCTGTGGCTTCAAATCCCGATGAATAAGATGTTTTTCTTGAAGCACTTTCAGTCCTTCAGCTGCATAACAAGACACCAAAAATATTTTAAAAAGGGAAGTCCAAATAGGGTGAAGACAAGTAACAGAAATCAACAGGAATTTAAACCCACCATAATCCCCCCTTGCACACTCATTAATAATGAAAACAAACTGAATTAAGCATTAAAGTAACCATTTCACTGCAAATCAGTTGCATGGTTTAGCAAAAACCCAATTGGCCAAATACCATGAGAATCTGATTGTAACTGTAGAACAGATGATAAATAATAGCTTTCAGTAAATATACCCAATTGGGTCATGAAGCGCCTAGCCACACCCTCCGAGACCTTCCCATGGCGATGAATGTAAGCACTGAGGTCACCTCCTTCGCAATACTCCAGTACAAGAAAAATCCTATCTTTTGACTGAAACACGCAAACAAAAAAATACCCAGAAACCATCAGACACTTGGAATCGAGAATGAAAACATCATGAATGGGTAGCTAAGAGACCTCGATGACTTCGAAAAGTCGAATAATGTTGGGGTGATCAATGGTGCTGAGAATGGAAATCTCCTTGACCAGATTGTCACTGACTTTGGGGCTGAGCTGCTTCTTATCAATCTCCTTGACGGCAACAACAGCGCCGGAGCTCCGGTGTCGGGAGCGCCACACGACGGCGAAAGAACCAGACCCAATTTTGGGACCCAGAAAGTAGTCGCCGACCACGCGGGTATGAGGATCCATCCGACCCGGTTGACAGGAATTCCAGGGCTTCAATTGTTGGGGAATTTCATGTTTGAAATTGGTCTGAGCCGTTACTGTGTGTTTGTGTTGCGTGTGATGTTTGGGATTTAAGGAACCAAAAGCTTTGCGGGGAAGGAGGGGATGGTTTTCAGATGACTTTTATTTTTGTTTTTGTAGCTGTTGCTTGTTGGTGTTTCGATATTCGTAAAAACGACGCCGCTTCGTTCACTTTTTTGGGGGTTCTGCTCTCTCAGTGTTCATGATGGATTATTGGCTCCTTTATTGGCTTTTTCGCAATTTGACAATTTCAGTGTCCTATTTGCAGTCAAATTGTATTTCAATGTCGAAATCTTCTCTCTTTTGTTTTAAATTTTATATTATTTGTGTATTTACTGAGACGTTATTTGGTTAATGACCCATGTTTTTCCTAAATTCATGGGTGGATCGCTAGGGCTCTACCTAGGGGAGATTTGTAGTCGGGTTCATTGAGACTAGGGGAGAGCAAAAATGCTCGTCAACCTGTTTCAACTCGCCAACCCATTCACTAATAGATTCAACCTAGTGTGATCCAACCGGCAACGGATCAAACAATTCGGGCGTTTATGGGTCGGTTAATGAGTTAAAGAGACTTAACTTGCTCCAACCCGTCCTACTCGCGACCCAACCAATCATCAAAATTTTAAAATAGTTCTGTGAAATTCGTACAATTACCATGAGTAGCCTTGTGTCATGGACCGAGAGACTTGGCTCCTATTTTCAGGTCCGTGCGGCATTTGGGAGAGACTTATTGACCATGCTCGAATCCCAAACAAGTCTTTCGATGTTGAAACAATATAGAATGAGTGATTTATTGAGTGTTTGTTGTACATAGATCGATTAAGAAAACAAACGAGGATAGACAAGATGCGGGATAGGTTTAAGGGTCGGAGGCGATCGCTTCTACGTCGGAGGAGGTGTTCGGTTCTTTATTTGCTGGGAAAAACTTCTGGCGGTCAAAAGATCGTGAAATAGTGTCGAGTCTTGTTAGTTGGCCCTCCAAAAGTTGAGAATTACAATTTTCTACACCCCTATCATACTACTTTACAGAGAACTTCCCTAAATACAACTCTAGCTAAGAAAAAGAAAAAAAAATCTAGGAAAACCCTAAAATAAAATAAGAGAATATTCTTCTGAATCTTGAGCGCCAAGTCGAGCGTATCCAATCTTGATTCAGTGCATCCAGCTGAATAAGGTATGTCTCCTTGCAAAGAGATAGAAAGAAGTGGTTGGCCGCGAAGCAAGGCCGCGCGCGCCTCAATGGAGGCTGTGGGCTTGCGTAGCGGCGAACCGACGTCGGGGTGATCAGCTCGTGGCGGCGTCTTGAGCGATCCTTCTTCTAGGCTCGGTCTTGACTCCTTGTCGAGCCGGCGTTATAAGGTTTGCCCTCCGTCATGGGTTTCTCTGGCTAATGACATTGGGGTGCTTCGATAGTGAAGTTGAAGTGAGCCGGCGTTAATTGGTTGGGGACTTACTCGAGTTTCTAGGTTACACTACTTAGCCTAGGTGGACGAGGTTTGTTGGACGTCCGAGTTTGTGTGATCGTGTGTCTGCGAGATCGTAGTGGCCGAGGATGACGAAGAGAGGTTGTTGTGTGAACCTTAGTCGTCGAGGGTTTTGAACAAAGTAAGATGGAAACGTTCTTGACCCGCGGAGGGGGAGAGGGTGCAACAAACTTGCACTGTTGTCGTTTTCTATTCAAATTTCGCAATGCCCATTCATCACCTCGCTTGTTCGTGCATGGTGCATCTGCCTCATGTTACAAAGTGAGTTTATAGCACCGTCAAGTCGTTGCACGACCCGTTCAATTCATCGTTGGTTGTCGACAGATTGGGTTCTACTAGTGGCATAGTTAGCTATCACGATGGGTTAAATCTTGACTCTTATACCAAGTTGGTGAAACAGAAGGGTGTTTGGAAACGAAACAAGACCAAACCCTGAGAAAACGTGATTAATCCAAATAACTGAAATTGATAACAATGATGTAATATTCCAAATCTAACACAAAGACATAGATCTAATCTCCCAAAACTAACTAGAACTAGCAAATCTAAAATAATCCTAATCAGCATCTTCTCGTGCATCAAAATGTGTTGATTCACTTTTTGTCGACAGTTCTCGCGGGACTCTCATGGGTAGTGTCTGGTTCTTTTTTGGTTTCTTGGGTATTATGCCCTTTTGCTTTGTTAGGCTTTTGCAAGGCTATAGTTAGTATTTTTTTGGCTTTATTTTTCTTGCTTCGATTTGCGCTTTGATTTTCAGTGCAATAAAATCTTTCGCTTATTTAAAAAAGCACTTTTAGTTGGTAAAATGCTCTGGCAATATGACCACCTTACATAAATGTGAAACCCTTTTATGACATCATTTTGCTTTGTTGTGACCATTGAAGAGAAACCATTATTTGCATTCATTTGATTGATTCAAATATTCTGTTTTTTCAGATTTGCTCTTGACATCGATTTTGATGCGCCGAAAGTTAGAGTCCCAATAAGAACACACGACTCTTCAAAACAAGATAGTCATTTCCTCTTGGATTTTGGTCATTTCACTTTGAACACCAAAGTATTTTTCCTCGCTTCATTTTTTGAATTTTTCAGACTTCCATTAGCTTAATTTGAAATGATTAAGTATTTTCGCAGGAACATCAACCTGACGATCATAGGCAGAATCTATATTCTCGTTTTTATATATCAGGAAGAGATATTGCCGTTTTCTTTACAGATTGTTGTCCTGATTGTAAGAAGTGCACTTTGATGACAACAAACTATTGTGGTCTACAAGATGAACCTGAGCCTGAACAATGTGACAGTTTCTATTCCCTTATTGATAGGTGTGGGATGGCAGTAATTATCGATAAGGTATAGGCTTTATTTAGTTGTACTTCTGAATTTAATTTGTTGATACAAAAGTTTCTCTAGGTTAAATTCAATGGAAGAGAATCTATTTTAATCTAATTGTATGTTTATTGAAGATCAAAGTTCCACATCCAAGTTACCCAGCAACATGTATATCTGTTCAAGTGCCAAGTCTTAGTATTCATTTCTCTCCAGCACGATACAGCAGACTCATGGAATTATTAAACATACTAACGGGTACAACTGGAACTTGTTCTCATTCTACTGGTGATAATTTGCAAGCTGAACTTGGTCCTTGGAGTTCCATAGATCATACTGCCAATGCTAGAATACTTGTTTGGAAGGTATGCTAGCAACCCTGAAGAAAACAATCTGTTCAGATTTTTATATCTATGTTGATACTAATGGTTCCTACATCAAATATCTTGCTTAAGGGGATTGGAAATTCTATGGCCACTTGGAAGCCGTGCTTTCTTATGTTATCTGGACAATATCTTTATCTTTTGGAGTCTGAAATGTCCGTGAACTACCAGCGGTACTTGAGGTATAAAATATTCCTTATATTTTTCTCAAGTGTTTATGAAAGTTGTTTCGTTCCTTTCAACTGTTTGCCGATGAAGCAATACTATTTTTACTCCACTTCTATTGCTTCCTATTAATGATCTTTTCCCTTTGTTAGCTGCCTTGTATTTGTTACCTTTGCATATTATCAGTTTATAGGTTTCTGTTCTGGAAAACTGCAGGATGGCCAGTAGACAGGTGTATGAGGTTCCTTCCGAGAGCGTTGGAGGTTCAGAGTTTTGTGTTGCTGTTAGTTTCAGAGGCATGGAAAATCAGAAGGTAAGTTTTCTTGTTTCAGGCTGTTATAATTTTAATTTCAGATTACATATATCGGGTTGGCTCCACAACCAAAAGGATAACCTTATAGTTGGATGTGACCCTTGCTTTTATATGCAGATTTAAACACACCCCTCATGTGTAGGACTGACTTCTACACGTAGGGCATAGCAGACAACAAGCCAACTTGACTAGTTGCATGTAGAATTTTAAAATATGGTGGGGCTTCACGACTAAAAGGTCAACCTTGATAGTTGGGTGTTGCCCTTGCCTTTATTTGTTGCAACCGAGTAAATAACATTATAAGTCCATTTTTACATGACACTTTCCTTTTGCTCATTTGATTTTTTTTTTAATTTTATGATTTGATGTCTACAAAATCTAAGTGAAACAAATGATCTTGAATGTTTCCATGTGCTCTGCATTTTCTAGTATATATTGGGAACCGAGAGTACTCCTCATGGTTTCACAGCACGGTTCTCACGGTGTATGCCTGTGTTTATATATATATATTTGATAAGCAATTTAACGATTTAAATTAAAGAGAAGAAATATAATTTATATTTTAAAATTCAACAATGCAAATGGGCTGATAAAAAAGGAATAAACTAGAAAGTGATTTTAGAGCTACATATAACATCAAAAGTCACATATATCTAACAGGGTTGGACATTTTAGTTGTAGAAAGTAGAAACTATGTTACATTGGAACAAAGCCTCCCATATGAGCGATCCACATCCAACTAACAATTATCCTTGTTCCTTACTTGGGATCCTCTCTCTTGTAGCATTTAGCATAAATATGGGATTCATTTTCTTATATTAGCACGACTAACACATTTTCTTCTTTCATTTTCCAGGCTTTGGAATCTTCTAGTACATGGGTAATAGAGTTTCAGGATGTGGATGCGAAGACCACATGGTTACAAGGACTTGTCAAAGCCACATATAAAGCTTCAGTATGATAGGGTTTCCTAACTGTCATTGTTATTGCTTGATGTTGTTATTTGCTCGACTCATCTCTTCGTTGTTTATCATTGGAAAGTATATATATGATGTATGCAGGCCCCACCATCTGTTGATGTACTTGGAGGCTTAAGTGACAGTGGCATTGAGTTGAACGAATCTCATGCAACAAAATTAAAAACGGCTGACATTGTCATTAATGGGGCATTGGTGGAATCAAAGTTATTTGTGTATGGAAAGGTTGGTTGTAATTCAGTTTTATATTAAGCAGATCAGAATGGAGTCATCTACGAATTTTACGTTCATATGAGACATTATATTGGTTGAGGGAAATAACATTTGATTGTATTGTTTTGCAGAATGGTCTAAGAGATACCAAGCATCGTGAAGAGGTTCTTATTGTAGAGGTTCTATTTGGTGGGGCAAAGGTTAGTACGCCAATTTCATCTGGCACTGGCACTGTAATAGTTACTACCGTTTTCAAGTTAGGATTATTGAAATTTGTCTAGAACTGGTTCCGAATGATTATTTCCTATATATATTGGCTAAACTGACATGGAACATTGCTTACCTGTTTTTTTCTGTGCATACACCATGTCGGAAAGGGAGTAGTAACAAAAAAAATATGATGCAATTATTATTGATCATCTTCCCATATCAGGAATATGTGTATCTAATTACCACTTAATTAGCATCTTGAAGTATACACCAATCAACTTCAGTTTTTGGAATTGGTCGGGGTTTAACATGGTTTTTTTTTATGAACTGTGGAGTTTTATTGCTGAAAAAAATAGTACAATAAAACATGGAAAAAGGGGTTTAACATGGTATCAGAGCTTGAATGGTTTCAATATAAGAAGAAAGATCAATGGATGGTATCTTAAATCCCTCCACTACATCTTTGTTTGTTGGATAACTATGTATCTTGATGAAGGGTGTTTTTTTTATTGATTTCCCCTCTATCGAGGGGACCGCTATTGTGTATGCATGGTAATATGACGACATTTTTCAGGTCCAGAGCTTGTTTTTCATGTGAGTGTGACATAAATCATCTATGGGTGTAATGTATTTAATCAGCATATGGAATTTGGTGCTTGTGACTATTTAATTTTGCTTAATCATGAGTGAACATTATTTTCAACTGAATCTGTGCCCTTCGAGCTGGTATTTTATGTAAACTACTTTACTCACATCATTGGACAGGTGCACATAATTCGCTGGGAAGGTGACCTGGCAGTCAAGATGAAGCTGCACTCTTTGAAAATTAAAGATGAATTTCAAGGTTGTCAGTCCATGAAGTATTTGGTCCTTTCTGTTCTGAAGAATGAGAATGTAGATTCTTCCACCGGGATTTTCAATTGCCATGAGCATAAAGAGATACCTAAGGAATCAACAGAGGATGATGATAATTTTTCTGATGCACCATCAGATTTTAAGTCTTTAGCAGAACCAAGCTTTTCTCCTCACAATATGGATATGTCTGCAATGATGTGGGACTTTGAACCTGCTGCTGGAGTTGAGTCTCCAGTAAAAGGTATTTCTGGTGAAATGTTCTATGAATCACACGACGAGAGTAATGATTTTGTGTGTGTTACCTTTGCAAAGAAAAGTTCTGATTCACCCAATTATGATGGAATTGATACTCAGGTACCTTAGTTGAGCCCTTGGAAGCCCCTAACTGTCAAGGTTCTTTTCTATATTTTGATGGTTTACTCACTCCACTAATCTTCTCAACTGGATTTTTTTCAGATGAGTTTTCACATGTCCCAACTAGAATTATTTTTCAACAGACCAACTCTTGTTGCGTTAATTGGCTTAGGAGGTGATCTCAGCCATTGCAATTCTTCGTCAACTAATACTGAAGTGACTGAAACTTCAGATGATATATCATCTGTGTGCATGGAGAATGCCAAGGAAAATGGGCATATTAAAGGGTTACTGGGGTTTGGCAAAGCTCGTGTTGTGTTTTATTTAAACATGAATATCAAAAGTGTTACTGTTTTTCTCAATAAGGAGGATGGTTCTCAGCTAGCAATGTTTGTGCAGGAAAGTTTCTTGCTGGATTATAAGGTATTTTGAATATTTCTTCTCTTACAACTTCTTTGCTCTCAGGCTTCTGTTCCTGCATCTGCTGAAATTACTTGATATAGACTACAGTCAATGTAAAAACAACTTGAGAAACTGTTGCTATCTTTCTATGTGGATGCAGTGTTATTTTAACCTTCCTTCTATATTGTGAATGAATTTTAGTTCTAGTTATAATTTTGATTTTCATATTTCATTGTTTCTCTTTGACCCAATTTTTTTTTTGTAGATCTACCCGAGTTCTCTTTCAATTGAAGGTACATTAGGAAATCTACGAGTTTGTGACATGTGGCTCGGTTCAGACCACTGCTGGGGATGGCTTTGTGACATACGCAATCCTGAGGTGGGATTTTCACTCATTAAGGTATGCATACTTGACCAGCAGGTGATGCATTCTAAATTTTTGTTGGTTTCTTCTTATTCTCTCATTCTCTTCCTAACTTCTATTTCCTCTTTTTTCTTCCAGTTCAAATTTAACTCTTATAGTGCTGATGATGATGATTATGAAGGATATGACTATAGCTTGAATGGTCAACTTTCTGCTGTTCGCATTGTTTTCCTTTACCGCTTTGTTACAGAGGTAAGTATGGAAACTCCTCATTACTGTTTCTTACCAGTTACCACTGGAATATAAGCTACTGATTATACTTTTATATGCATATTTCTGTTCATGATTTTTTCCGTCATTTTAGTTACTTAAAATTTTGTTGTTCTGAATCACAAACGTCATGTATACATGGTTGCAGTTAACTGCATACTTCACAGAACTTGCAACACCAGGTACTGAAGAATCAATAAAACTCATTGATAAAGTTGGAGATCTCGAATGGTTAGTTCAGAAACGTGAGATTGATGGAGCCACATCATTAAAGCTGGATCTCTACTTTGACACGCCAATAATCATCATTCCAAGAAGCTCAATGAGTAAAGAGTTAGTATATTTTATCACTAGTTCCTATCATACATAACTTGCTTGAATTAAATTTATGCATCTTGGCTTTGGGTTTTTACTCATTTATATGTTATTCAGTTACATACATTTCTAATTACAGTGATGTGAAATTGTATTGGATATTTATCAACGAGACCTATCATATTTTACATCAGATAATATTATCATTCATGAGAAGTTTTGATTTATTAATACTAGTATTCTAGTCCAGTCAATTTATATAAGGTTTCTAATTCAGTTTAAATGGATTTCTTATGTTTCTCTTTCTACTGCCTTTCAACTTTTTTCTCATTTTTTCTCCGGGTTTACATGAGATAATTTTTAGTGTACATATCTGGTTTTGTTCCGTGTGAATCACTGCTAGTGTTTTCAAGATTATAAAAAATACTCCCTGATGCTTATAACTTTTTTCTATTTTTTGTTGCTGCAGTTCTATTCAATTTGATATGGGTCAACTGCGCGTGACAAATGAATTAATTTGGCATGGATGTCCAGAGAAAGATCCTTCAGCTGTCCATGTTGACGTTCTTCACGTTGAGGTAAATCGTTCTTTATCGTCACAACCTTGTGGTTTGAAACACTAAACTGTCACTTTTGTTTTGAGTTGCAGCTTATAGGAATGAACATGTCCGTTGGGATTAACGGATGCTTGGGTAAACCAGTGATAAGGGAAAGCCATGGATTCGATGTTTATGTACGCCGAAGCTTGAGAGACATCTTCAAACAAATTCCAACAATATCTATTGAAGCAAAGGTGTTGTTTAGGCAACCATGTTCCTCTTCATATATTTAATTGTTTTTTCTCACTGATCATGGTTTTTGCATTACAAAGCTTTCTTGATATATGACTGATCATATTCCTCTTCATCATATTTGAGTTGGGTTTTGTGATATCCGATCATTAAAATCACTATTGGGTTTTGTGATGTCTCGGTAATTAAAATCACTCTGTTGGGTTTTGTGATTTCCTGGTAATTAAAATTTCTTCGTTGGGTTTTGTGATGTCTCGGTAAGTAAAGTCACTTCTTTAGGTTTTTGTGCTATCCTGAAAATCACTTCTTTGGAGTTTGGTTTCTCGGTTTCGAGTTGATCAATGGCTATGGATACTTTGGTTATTGGAACAATTTTGGTTGAAAAAGACTTCGTTGCTCTTCCTATGATGTCTTCGTGATTACGTGGAGAGGATACATTGCTCTCTTTCGTCTGAGCTGTCAGTTCATGTCTGCAAATTTATGCTTCTCACTTGACAAATCAATTTGAGAAGGATGTTGTTGAATTCTAAAATATATATATTGATATTATTATGAATAACTTGGTCTCAATTACAATAGCTAATTCCTTTTTATAGGGAATAATAGGAAACCATCTAGACATAAGAAACTAACCTAAATTCCAACTCTAATTATACTTTACTATACGAACACTCCCCCTCAAGCTGGAGCATACAAGTCATATGCATCAAGCTTCTCACATGGTATGTGTTGAACTAAAGATTTGTATTTATTTGATCTTACCAATATTACAAGGGGGTCTCTCCTTATGTAGGAGGAGAAAACAATCTAGAGAGAATATTTTAGAGACGGGCCTAAAGTAACAAGGTTTTATCCTAACAACGGCCTACCCTACAGTATCAGAGAGGTCGTTTCGATTCTTGATTAGACTTTCGTCATGTGCTGTTTTGGCCACTCACTAATTTTTGATTTATCAGGGGGAAGGAACTATGTTATGATTTTTCTTTTTCATGTTATTGTTAGTGTCAATCTCCAGATTTATTGATGAATACTTTATTCAACTTGATTGTACTTGCTTGTATCTGCTTGTCAATTACAATAGAGGAGGTTCCTTTATACAGGGAGGGAGCAATAGGAATATAAATCAAACTAGGAAACCCTAATACTCAAGCCTAAACCCTAATGGGCTAACCCTAATAGGCCTTACATAATACTAGCCCAAATTTACCCTGATTAACAAGTAGTATTTTAGTGTTTGTATTCCAGCTACTTTTTTACTAGAATCCACAGTTTTCTCGTGGGAAGCTACTTTTTCGGTCGGGTTTTTTAATATGATCACTTTCCAATACACCTTTTCCTATACATCTGTTCAAGAAATGTTTAAAGGATTCCTTTCGACGTACCCCTAAAATTGTCCCTATCTAACCAGTGAAGAGCGTTAGGGCGCCACCCGAATCGACAAAGTTTGCATATCGATTTCCCATCTTTTTTAGGTTTGGCCTACAGCATGTGAGGACTCAACAACACAAGTTTGGCAGGTGTGTAGCCTCACAACCTCCCTTAGCTATGCGCTTATTACACACGCCGCTACACATACGTGACATACGCCCGTGGCGATGATTAGCCCATCCATTTTTTCCTTCTTTGTTTCCTTGATATTAAGGATTTTTGTGATTTTCCTTAAAATCACTCCTTCCACTCAATCCTCCTGTGGATTTTGGTTTGGTGTTGAAATATTTGAGCTTGATGTTTTGAGGTGCCACCTAAGTATGTAATGTTTGTGGTTGAGATGTGCTACTCAAGTGTGTAGCAGGCTTCTGTTTCGGTGATGCCTAGGTGTATATATTGATCCACTCAAATTTAGTCTGTAGGGTATAGGCGCAAGGATAGATTTAAGCTTAAGAGTGGTAGTGGACATGTTCAATGGGTTTAGGGTGGATTCATGTCTATTCCATACTATTTTTTGATCACCGTGCAAGACTAGATGTATTGTACAGTTTGCATGTGAGTGGAGGGTTATATATATCTGTTATTTCCTATAATTTATTTCGTTTTTATAGTTGTCAATCAGAGTTCCTAGGGTTTCCTAATTTGCATTTCCTGATTACTTTTTGTATTCCCTATATAAATAGATGTTCTCATTGTTTTATGACCATCAAGCATCATCAATAAAGCTTGAGATTGACAATAGTTAACCCTAAGAACCCTGATTGACCATAGTATAAGTCTTTTGTATGATGAGGTGCTCTCGTTCTATTAGAACAAAAGAAAAAGAGTTATCAATGATTCAATGAAGTATTTGATCTTACACGGATGTTGTAATTATTTGAATGACTTTTCTTTTTCTAAGAATCCACTTTTTGATTTTAAAATTTTAAAATGAGATTTCTAATCGAGAGATATGTTCTTCTGTTACGGTTCTATATAATTATATCATTCATCATGTTATCCATGTAGATCTTATATATTTTAGTCAATTATTCTGAATGACTTTATGCAGATTGGTGTATTGCATAGCGTAATGTCTGATAAAGAATATCAAATTATCATGGAATGTTCATACATGAATATAAGTGAAGAGCCAAGGCTTCCTCCAAGTTTTCGTGATCATTCTTTTTCAACAGATACGACAAAGTTACGTGCAGATGAGGTCGATAGCAATAGCCACATAATATTGTCACGTACAGTTACTATAGTGGCAGTTGAGGTCCACTATGCTTTGTTAGAGTTGTGTACAGGCATTTCTGAGGCGTCGCCGTTGGCTCATATTGTTGTGAGTATCTACCTTCTTTCACTTTGATTTTGTTTTATTTATTATTGTATGTCATTGTGCCTGTACATATGCATACATCAGGGTAGATTCAAGTTAGCTAGTCATTTGTAAGTCCCATCATTACTGCAAATCTGTAATGGTATTAACATTTATACTTTCCGTTCCTATCTTGATGCCTTGGTCTTGCAGCTTGAAAATCTTTGGGTCTCATACCGAATGACGAAATTACCCGAAGCGGATCTTTATGTAACCATTCCAAAATTTTCCATCCTCGATGTCCGTCCAGATACTAAGCCTGAAATGCGCTTAATGTTTGGTTCGTCCACTGATGCTTCCAGACAAGCTTCCTCAGGAAAGTTTCCATTCTCTTCAGACAGGGGTAGTATCATGCTGAAAAAATATGGAACTGGGGAAGTAGATATTCCAAATCCAACAATGTTCTTGATGGATGGTAGATGGCGATTGTCATCAAAGTCATTTGTTCTTCGGATTCAGCAGCCTCGAGTTCTTGTCGTACCAGAATTCCTTCTTGCTGTGGGTGAGTTTTTCGTGCCATCCTTGAAATCAGTAACGGGGAGGGAGGAAACTATGAATACTATGAATGATCCCATAAGTAGAAACAGTTGCATAGTTCTATCTGAACCTGTTTACAAGCAGAAAGAAGATGTCGTGTATTTGTCTCCAAATAGACAGTTAGTAGCTGATGCTCCTGGGGTTAATGAGTATACATATGATGGCTGTGGAAAGACGATTTGTTTGACCGAGGAAACAGAAATGAAGGAACTTCATTCAGGACAGTCACATCCAATTATATTTATTGGGCGTGGTAAGAGGTTGCGGTTTGTTAATGTGAAAATTGAGGTACTTGTACTTCTCACCTGGTTATAGTGAACCCTTAAATCTATAATATCCTTTTAAATATTCTGAACTGTATAGTATTTTTTTTCTATTTGTGAATATGTGTTCCATTCTGGTTGATGAAAATTATTAGTTGAAAACTTTTTATTGATGATAAGAATTGGCCTATAACCTTTTTTATTTATATTATTTGTATCTTCTAAATCTTTCATAGTTTCTTACTAGAAAATTGAACCGTACCACATATATCGTGCCAAGTTGTACAATTGAAAGATCTACCTTATTAGTTTGTCGTGACGCTAGCCTAGAAATGTTGCTTTTTTCTTGTGAGCTTATATCTCAGCACCCCTTCCGCGTGTCGCAATCAACCACTAGCACAATCAACCAAATGCTGTAAAATATTAAATCGGATTAAATATTTTGGGTGTAGACACCACAATCTAAATATCACACTTATTAGTTGGGTGGAATTCTTTACTATATATACCTATTTTTTTCTTATATGTTTCTGATGTGAGTTTATATTTCAACACTCCCTCACGTATAATATCACACTTCTACACGTGGCCATAGCAATATTGGACTTTTACATATGGTTCGGAGACCACATGGGGAGCCAATAAATGGGCTAAACGTGTAGAGTTGGACATCTACATGTGAGTCGTAATCGACCACAAGCCCAAATCAACTCAGGCTATGATACCATGCATTTTTTTAAAATCAGGTTATATATACTGAGTCGAGCTCCACAACTAAAAGGTGAACTTTATAACTTCATTAGTTGGTGTGACTCTAACCTTTATGTGTAACTCTTTTTTCTTATATTCATTAGATGTGGGCTTTTACATATTCTAGGGAAATCAAAGCTAAGACTGACCTAGTGTAGCCGAAGAGCAAGCATTGTACTGTACTGTGAATTGATGACTACATCAGATTTCACGTCACAATCAATTTGACCTCCAGTAGTGTGAACATGCTCTGCCATTACTACTGGCAATGGTTATAATGAAAATGATTGTAGTAATAATCATCTCAAATTGTTAGTTGCATTTAGCAGGATTTGAAAATTGAAATCTTATAGCTTGTCTTGAATTAGCTACTTTCTTGACTATTTAAATGATAACATACTACACTTTTTGTTTTTGTCCATCCATCAGAACGGTTCTCTTTTGATGAAGTGTACATGCTTGAGTAATGACAGCAGCTACTCTGTCTGCATAGAAGATGGTGTTAACATATCGTTTTCGGATAAATCTTCATCTGGTGATGACAAGAGAAACTACATGCAGAAGTCATCAGACGCATCAAATTCTTCCTCATGTCCTCAAAGTAATTCTAGTAGCCTGCAAAGTCTTACATTCGAAACCCAGGTGGGAAATCTTTCACTTTTCTACTCATCTCGAAAACTTCTGTTTACAGTTTTATCTATAATATTCACTTTACTGTATTTTGTCTGATTAACAATAGTTTGCCTGCTGTTATATGGTCAGCAGATAAATGTCCTCGCTATTTTTGTCTTTTGTCTTTTGTTACTTATTGTTGTACACAGTACTGATATCAGATTCATGTCAATTTTCCTTGCAAATATACAGTTCTGAATCCAACTTAACATGCCTAGATTCGCCTAACCGATTTAAACCGTCCGATTATATAAAATCAGGTCGGTGTTTTTAAAAATCCCCGTCTAAGCGCCGACCAAGCCGATTTTTATGACACTGCATAGTCGATGTGTGATGTTTAAACACCACACTGGCATAGGCCTCCCCTGCAAGCACTATGTATTATTTTGGGATACAACGTAAACGTGCCACACAGGTCCAAGGTCAAACTTGGCTTGGTACCATATTAAACTTTATTCTTCTATAAAATTAAAGCTTTTTATCAGCAAAAAGAACTTAAATTAAAAAGAGTGGGCCGGATCTCACAAACTAAGCCGCACACAGAGCCGAAAAAGATCGGCGATACAAAGAGGTGAATCAAAAGGCCTTTTAAAAGCATTTTATGTGGACGGACCAACTAGTAATCGAATGGTCTTCAATGAAGGATATTTTTCGGGATCTCACACTTTATTTAATGTAAATTCTTTATTGCTGATAAAAAATGATAACATTATCACCTTCTCTTGGACCATAGTAATACCAACCCAAGTAGTATTTTGGAATGATACGGTCCTCGGTTCGGGATTGGGTTATGGGACCTGTATACGTGGATGGGTTGCTGCTCGCCGGGTCACACAAGGTCAACCCGAGCTTCTTCCCGCCTCCTATATCTGGTAGGTAGAATTCGTTAAGAGAGAACTCAAGATCTCAAGAGTAACAATTTACTAATATTCTCAATACTTTATTCATGGAACCCGCAGGTATTTATAGCCTGCTTGAACCTTAAACCCAACTAACAAAGTATAGATCATTTAGAACTCTAGCCCAGACTAATCATACTAACCCAAACTAACAAACTAATATAAATACTAAAATGTTTCAATCGGGGTTTGTCTAATAGGAATAGGATTCCTATCATGGAAGCTCCCGAAAGACTAGCCCGAACATGCATTTTGAACTTTTCCTTCAGGTGGTTTGTGAAATAATTACTGTGCTGCTTTCTCTGAACTGAATCTTGGGTTTTGCGGGACGTGTATCTGTAGATTGGATCTGTTGGGAGTGCCATTTATGGAAAAAAAGAATTAATAAGCTCACCTTGATGGAAAATTGTTCATTTGTAAACTATGATTTGCTTCTTTTAGTTCTTTTACTTTGATGGCCCTGATCTAATATTCTTTCCATTTGGTTTCTTTCTCTGTATAGCTTGTTTCTGCTGAGTTCACATTGTATGATGGCACTAAGTCTTATTTGGATGATTCATCATATGGTGAAAAGCTTCTCCGTGTCAAAATGGATTTGAGCTTCATGTGAGTGTCTTTTATTCCTGTCAAATTGCTTTATGATACTGTTGGCTCTATTCCCATTTTGACATTGCTTCTGCTGAGTTCACATTGTATGTTGGATCAAATTCAGCACATCCTCTCACATTCTTGAGTGAGAGGGGGGTTAAGATAGTAAAAAAAAAACCCTAAGATAACCTGATTGACAGATTTTGTGTTTCCTTCCTGTTGATGTCAGTCAGGATTCCATAAACTCATCCATTAAAATATCATGTTTCCATGCAACATCATATTTTAGGATGATTAGGATTCTTATAGATAATTTCCTTTTATATATCAAGCTTGTACACCTATACATAGGAGTGTTGAAGTGTCAATATTTCCTGTTCACGTGTGAGGCCTACATGTGAGGGAAGTGTTGAAGTGTCCCAAAATGGGAGTGTAAATTAAGCGACTACTTAGTAAGTATATCTTGAGGCCTCCATGGTCAAGTTGAGCTGTTAGGTGGATTGAGCTTTCACATCATCCAAATGCCACCTAAAGGGAGGTAGACAGTTAAACTAAGGGAAGAGAGGTAATCCATGGCATGGTTCAAAACGAATAACTAGAATCACTCTCATTGATTAACATAATCCTGTAATTAGCTCTATCCATCAACTATTATGATTAATTCCGTGATCAAGTTCCCTGATTTCTCATGGAAGTCTATACATTCCAAAATTGGCCAACTTCTCTATTTATTTTAAAACAGGTATGCCTCAAAGGAGAAGGATGCTTGGATTCGAGCCCTACTGAAGGATCTGACTATTGAGGCTGGTTCGGGTTTTATCATTCTCCATCCTGTGGATATTTCAGGCAGTTATACTTTTGTCAGTGATAATACAAATGTATATGTGTTATCAACGGACATCTGCATCCACCTTTCACTGAGTGCTATTTCTCTAGTACTTAATCTTCAAAGTCAGATTGCCGAAGCATTGCAATTTGGAAATTCAAGTCCTGTAGCTCCTTGTACCAATTATGACCGACTTTGGGTCTCCCTTAAAGGTTTTCCCCGTAAACTGTTTTTTTTCCTTACACAATTGGACCACAGTATCATATTATAACTTTCATTTACCATTGCATTTATATTTGGAAGTGTTTTCTAAATTAGGATAAACTCTTTAGTCTTGTCTTACATTGGGCAGAAAATTTGTGCAGGAAATGGGATCCATAATAATCTTACCTTTTGGAGACCTCAGGCTCCACCAAATTATGTTATCTTGGGAGATTGTGTGACATCAAGGTAGGAATCGGTATAATGTCCTCTCCTGGTTAATTTTGAATTCAGCCAGGTTGGCTATTTTATGCTTTAAGACCTTATTTTGCTCTTGAGGTCTTTTCCCATTTTGAAAGTAAATGTAGAGATAATCTAAAGTAATCTTCTAAACCATTTTAAGAATTTTGCTCTCAAAAAGAAAGGGTGGCATTGACTTCATGTGCCATGGGAAGTTGTCTCTTCTTTATTTTTAAGACTCTAAATAAAGTGGTGCCTCCTTGAACAAAACTTCTTTGGATCCTCTACTTGTTTTCTCCAATTGGCATCATATGTGTCAATCTCAAGCTTTCTTGATGATTTTTTTTTTATCAGCAAAAGGATGAGAGTTTATTGATGAAATCAGCATAACTTACAAGAAGGAAATAGGCTGACCAATTTCTTGATGATTTTTGTTGTCCATAATACAATGAGCATCCCTTTATATAGGGAATACACATATACTAATAAGAAAGTAACTACTCCTATTCATTTTAGTATCTCCTAACTAAATTTCTTTGTTTTTTCTTTGGGATCATTAACCTTATGCACATGTTCAAACAACTATCTTAAACAATTTCCCCTCATCTTATCTTCAATCAAAGTTTCCCCAATTTTTGCTTAAAGAATTGTTGAATTTCTAAAATATAATAGTGTTATTGAGAATAACTTGATTATGAATTACAAGAGGAGGTTCCTTTATATAAGGAACAATAGGAAATAAACCAAATTAGGAAACATAATACGAATAGGAAATCCTAAAATAATTAACTATTCTAACACTCCCC
>JAYMTP010001714.1:0-22583 GCA_036897365.1 Geranium brycei
GGAATTAGGATGAATCTGAACCATTAATTATATACATCTAATGGATGTAATATATTCTTATATTTGTATTTAAGAGAGTATTTGTAAAGGAGTGCATCCCTAATAATAATAATATTATGATACATCATACATTGTTATATGTATAATATCACTAGGTTTCATTTCATATATGATACTTTCTAAACATATATGTTTGGAATATTCTTTATAGATACATAATGATATTACTATTACAAGTTTAGAAAATATCACTCATATTTTATGTGTTAATGTATTATCCTATTTGTGTTTGAGGGGACATCGTAACGGTTGGGCTTCACATTATTTTTGAAAAGATTTTGATTTCAAACCCTATTGTTGGGTAAGAAATAGTTAAAGGTAGATATAGGATTTGATATATTGTAATTTAAAAAAAATGCATTATTCTATGTGTATAACAATTGAGATAAATATTTATGTTTGGTTTTTAAGAATTGACAAACTTTATTTAAAGTAAAAAATATCTAATATATTTATTTAAATAATTATTAAGTCTTTAAACTTCAAACTAATAAGCACTATCTGTATTTTTATTTAATCTATTTTATCTAATATTGACGCTCACACTTTTATGAATGACGAAATTTTTTGGATCTAACATAGACTTGGTATTTTCAACTCGATAAGATAGGATAAGATCACTAAATTCGTCTCGAACCCACCACGTTGCTGCCACCCTTATACGAAAACAATTTTTTTAGAGCTCAATAAAGATTTGACATTCCTTTTTTTTTTTTTGAAGGTAACATTCCTAATTTAATAGAGTAGAATATAAATCATGTGTTAAAAATCATATAAACATTAAGTTTAATTTTTTTAGAAATATTTAATCTTATATGTAAAATTGAGCTGTTGTACAAATATAAAGATGGGCCATATATAATAATGAATTATTTTGGTCTCATTGGAAACGACATCGCAGTGATGACCGTTGTGTTTAGTGCCGCAGACACTGCTTTCATGTAATAGAGCATGGACCAATTAAATTATCAAATTTCTTCTTTTAAATTTCAGAATTATTATATCTCATTATATTATTGTGTTAGCCACCCATTTGAGCTGTAAATATTTAAATCTTTGTCTGCCCAAATTTGAATAGTATTTCAAAAATATCACGAGAATTAATTGTGTGCTGAATTAATGAATTAGTATTGAAATAATGTTCGTCTTAACCAACTAATACGATATTTAAAAAAAATTGTGAGTTAATCAACGTTGAGAATTAAATGTCGAGAGGTCGTGCTCGATGACGTAAATAGATGATGGTGAAACTTGTTGAGAGTCATAACCTCATCGATATTTACATGTTGTGATAATGAAAATATGATTTTTTACGTCACTGCGGTAATCAAACTTAAGTATCATCGTCTGTTGAAAAAGAAGAAAATTAATAAAATATACGTCAAAATTTATATTCTGCGCACATTCTGAATATTTTATTCAAAATACAATTCTTATCCCCAAGAGTTAAAACAACAATATAGATTCAACGTTGATTGCTTCTCCTTGAGAAATGACATGAAAGATTGTTGTGGGGAAGCAGCGGTAGAGGAAGAAGTCGAAGATCTGGTCGGGAAGCACTTGAAGCTCTCCCAACAAGTCTTTCTTCTCCGGGCATACTTTATATTCTTATTTGAATGGCTTTATTATTTGCATCGTCATGTCTCTCCGACATTACTCATTTTTTCAAATATAAATATTAAAACTGGAAGATGAAGTTCGGTTGAATCTCATGACCTCGTATCTGCTTTCAACTTTCAAAAGATGCACTTTTTAAACGCTATGAATAATAATGATCACAAAACTTGTTCTGTTATTTTTTCTTAAAAAAAAGATAAAATATCTCAAATTCTACGAAAATATAATATTTCGGATGAGACGAGATGAAAGACAAGAACCTAAACATCTCAGTTTTTTTAACTCGTTTTAATTAATTAATTGATAAATGAACACATTTTATTTTTCATATTTAAATATTTTATAACCAAACCAAACCCAAATATAAAATTAAAAAACTCATCTTTCTCTCTCTCTCTCTCTCTCTCGCACACCGCTCTTTGTTTCACTGTTTCTGGGTCTCTTCTCTGTTCCTTCTTCCATGAAGATGCAACCTCTCCACAATGCCAGACCCAGATTTCACTGAAACCCATTGACAGAATCGAATCTCCCACAGCCCTCGGACCCAATCTGCACCGGAAGCTTCTCAAGAGACTCGCTCGCTCTCTGTCGCCGATTTTGAGGGTTCTGTGGATTTCTGGGTTTTCTGGGTTTTCTGTTTCTTCAATGATGACGATGAGGAATTTGGTGGTGGGTTTGTTGTTCGTGACCGTCGTCGCTCCGATTCTTCTCTACACCGACCGGCTCTCCACTTTCACCACCTCCCCATGTGAGTCTCTCTCCTCGATAAGATTCTGGATCTTGGGTCTGGTTTTGTTTTTCTTGTTTTCGATTTGATTTTTCTGATTTGTTTCTGCAGCTGGGGATGAGTTTGTTGAAGATGTTACTACTTTTGTGAGTGTTGCTCTCTTGCTTTGATTCTTTTTTTTTTTTATAAAAATTTGGGTTTGAAGTTTTTGAAAATGATTTGTGATTTAGGCTTTCAATGGCGGAAGAGGGCATATGAATGTGCTTCCTCAGGTATTTTGTTTATCTTGTTGCATATTTTTCTTTGTTCTTAGGTTTCAGAGTCTTGATTTTGGATCTTACTGGTTAATTTACTATTTCTGTTCATAGGAATCATCCACAAAGCTCAGAGAACCAGTTAGAGAAGTGTACTCTGAGAACTCAATCTCTGGTACAGTTGCGGATTCGAATAAGGGTAAGCTCTATCTGCTTGTGCATTTTGTGATATGGGTTTGTGGAGTTGTAGCTTTAGATTGAGCTGGTTCGGTTCTTTTTTGTATTTATGTTTGTTTCGTGATTTAGATTTGAAACTGTTGGAGTTGATGGAGCATAAATCTGCTAGAGCTTTATCTGAGACGGTCCGAGAGGATCAAACCCAGACAGACTCCATCATATTGGTGACTGATGGAGCTCGTGAAGAAATTCAGGATGGAAATTCCCAGAAAATCGAAGTAGAGGAAATTGGGGACGGAAAGTTGGTGGAATCCGAGAAAACATTCAATAGTTCAGCTAAGAATAGGGTAAAGTTTTGTGTTTACAAATAATATTCGATTAATTGGTTTTGTTGTTAATGTCATAGCGAGTAAAATGTTATTTAAATCTGTTATATTCATGCTTGGAATCAATGCCAGAGACCAGAGTCATGTTTCCCGTAAAGTTTAACGTGATTCAGTTTTTGATACCCGATGTTTGATTTAGTTGTTGTAGCCATCAGTCACGCTCAGCTCCATTCTTGTTCAAATGGCTCATTGAGTCTTACCTTCTGTTGGTGAAGGCTGCATAATGGTTCAAAAGTGAGCTGTTAATGTTTTATGAGCTCTGAGCTACTTAAAGGCTCGAGTTGAACCATTGAACATATATTAGTTCAACTCAATGTGTTCAAGTACAGTTGATATAGTATAATTCCCGAGAAAGAGAAAGCGATTTAAATTTTCCAACATTCTCTGCAAGAAATTTTCTTCAATGAAAATCTGCACTCCGGAACTAATTTACTTATTTCTTTTCTGGCTTTTGCCTTTAGGATGCAAAGCCTGGACAGCAATCCGTTCAAACAACTAAGAGGGAGCACAAGAAGGAACTGGAGAAGACAACAATTGAGAAAAACGATGATCAAGTAGCTCCTACTCAAGATTCTCGTATCCAGCAACTTAAAGATCAGCTTATCAGGGCAAGGGTGTACCTTTCCCTCCCAGCCACAAAAAGCAACACTCATTTTACAAAGGAGCTTCGACAACGGATAAAGGAAGTCCGGAAAGTACTTGGGGTTGCGACCAAGGATTCCGAACTGCCAAGAAAGTAAGATTTTAATCTGCTGGTATTTTTGTCTGAAATAAATTTCCGTTACTGCGTTAACTTTCTGTTTCTTCTACTTGAATGCAGTGCCCATGATAGAATGAAGGCGATGGAAGAAACATTGACCAAAGGCAGGCAGATTCAAGACGATTGTGCTGTTGTGGTCAAGAAGCTTCGTGCTATGCTTCATACAACAGAAGAGCAGCTCCAAGCGCACAAGAAGCAGACCATGTTCTTGACCCAACTAACAGCGAAAACGCTTCCCAAAGGTCTTCATTGTCTTCCACTGCGCCTCACGACCGAGTATTACACCTTGGATTCTTCTCAACGGGACTTTGCAAACCAGGAGAAATTAGAAGACCCTCGACTGTACCATTATGCTATATTCTCGGATAACATACTGGCGACATCAGTTGTTGTGAACTCAACTGTTACCAATGCCAAGGTAAATTTTTCTGTCTCAAAGTTCAGACCCGTCTTGCGTTAGTTTCATGTAAGATGGAAGAAAGTATGAACTTTGGAATCACTGACATCATATCATAAAAGAAATTCTTTAGCTTGGGTGTATTGGACATCATGTTCTTATGATACCTGGAACTAATATGCTCACACGGATTTTGTCAGGATCCTTCGAAGCATGTTTTCCACATAGTTACTGACAGGCTCAATTATGCTGCAATGAGAATGTGGTTTCTAGTACATTCACCGGGGAAAGCCGCCATTCAGGTTCAGAACATTGAAGAGTTCACATGGTTGAATGCTAGCTACAGTCCGGTTCTCAAGCAGTTGGGTTCTCCGTCCATGATAGATTATTACTTCAAGGCTCATCGGGCAAAATCTGATTCAAATTTGAAGTTCAGGAACCCCAAGTACTTGTCTATCCTGAACCACCTCCGCTTTTACCTGCCAGAGATATTCCCAAAGCTCAACAAGGTGTTGTTCTTAGACGATGATATAGTCGTCCAAAAGGATCTAGCTGATCTCTGGTCCCTCGATTTGAAGGGTAATGTTAACGGTGCTGTGGAGACTTGTGGACAGAGTTTCCATCGCTTTGATCGGTACCTCAATTTCTCGCACCCGCTTATTGCGAAGAACTTTGACCCTCGAGCTTGCGGATGGGCTTATGGGATGAATATTTTTGATCTAGCGCAATGGAAGAGGCAAAACATCACTGATGTGTACCACAGATGGCAAAAGCTGGTAAGAACTATTCTTCACGACTTTACATTTATCAATAACCAAAAGAGAATAGCAAAAACATCACCGTGTCAGTTAATTTTCTCTTAACTAAATGCTTAGCATAGAAACCTGGTTTTCTCATTTCTTGTCGTCTGAAGAAAAATGTTATTATTTGTGCTCAGAACCACGACAGGCAGCTATGGAAATTGGGAACCCTGCCTCCCGGTCTCACAACGTTTTGGAAACAGACTTTCCCCCTGAATCGGTCTTGGCACGTTCTGGGCCTTGGCTACAACCCCAACGTCAGCCAGAAGGACATCGGCAGGGCTGCTGTCGTGCATTACAACGGGAACTTGAAACCTTGGCTTGAGATAGGTTTACCAAAGTACCGCGGCTACTGGTCTAAATATGTCGACTACGAGCACAAGTACCTGCGAGAGTGCAACATCAGTCCTTAGAGACAGGTTTCTTCTCCTGCCAAAGCTGAGCTATCTGCAGCAAGGGCGTACATTTTTACAGGTCTGCCCTCACTCTTTGTAGGTTCAATTCTTTCTGTATACATTTCCATATATTCAATTTTTTGTTCTTTGAGGAAGATGGTTAAGAGTTGATACCAAGGAGCTGCAAGACGTGTTGTTATCTATTTTGTAGGTCGTATTTGTAAATGATTGGAAACTATAAATCTTTTTTGCTATATAGTCGTTGGTTTAGATTGACTGTATCCAACTCTTCTTGGCTCGATTCTTTTTCTCCGCGAGTAGATAGTTGATTGCTGTTTTTGCTGGCTTTTCTCCATTTCTGATTTTTTTATATCAACGATAGTTTAAATAGCAATAACGTTGACACGGGGATTGGAACCAACAACCTCATGTTTATTACACGAGGAATTGGTTTCATTTCTGAGTATTAGTAATAGGATTAGAAATTTGACAGTAAGTATAGTCTCTTTTGCTGTAGCTTAAAGGTTGAAATTGGAAATGTCATGTTGTGTTATATCTGCAACTGCAAGTGTATAGATTTGTATATGTTTTTGTTATGAATGGGTGGTGGTTGTGGAATCTTGATTTTTTTATGGTTGGATTGTGATTCACTGTCCACTGAAAGGGACTGTTGCTCACATGCATGTGTTTGTTGTTTGAGCATTGAACACTGACAAGGAGATGGATAGTCACAGGAGCTATATGTATTTATTTGTATATCTATGAATGTGTGAAATTTTTTTAATTTTAAATTGCTTGATGTTTACAGTTGGCCTCTTGCTCCTCTTAAATTTTTGACAGGCTGTTCATGTTTCGTCTTTCTCACTGGAAATAAATTTCATTTGTCCTTCAAATTAGCCTGAAAAAATCTCCAAACTCGATTATAAACTTAATTTTTATTCAAACTTGACTAATGTCTTTTTCTAGCAAATATAACTATAATTTATTATTTTGTTAGCCAATCTTGACATGATATATGGGTAAATTATGCTTGATTATGATCTCATATGAAATAATGACTATCACCTGCCATAAATATTTTTGTGAAGATTTTTTTTGTTTGTAAATATGTATGAGATTATTGGCAAAATAATAATATCAACATTAATCTTGTGCCATATTTCTCGACAAATTGTACACCTCTTCACATGTAGAGCAGTAGGAAAACATCAATCACAACTCTTCAAACCTAAATTTAACTTTGATAGAACTTTGTAATCACCACAATTTGCTCCAAAAAGCTGCATCTCTCCTTGAAGGATCATGTAACAAAAAATAATGCCAAATTTATCATGATTAAGGTATGGATGGGTTTGATTGATGAATAAATGGTACATATATCCTCGAAGGTCGGTTCAAAACAGAAGATTTTCCTGATTCGCTGATAAAGAAATAGTACATATGAGATCTTTGTCCCTTGAAATAATATACATTTATCAAGAAGTGGCATCAGTGAAGTTTTAAGGTTTAGGAAAGATGAGGAATCGACGACTTATTCGAGGCTTCCTAATTTGGTAGGCATGTAGAAACGAGCAGCTTTCGCGTTGTTTCAAAAATTGTGTTCGGTCCAGAGCATCTAGCTGGGAAGGTAAGCTGCTATCTAAGGCATGGAGGGAGATGTTGTTGAAATCAGTCCTACAAGCCATGCTGAATTATACAATGAGCGTTTTCCTATACGTGTGATCCCTTTATCTTAGGCTTCTTCATTGCCTTGTGGCAGAGTTCATGAAGCCATGTCTAAGGGAGTGGAACGAGGAGTTCATTCGGGCATTTTGTGACGAGCGTGAGGAGAATTTAATGCTCTTACTTCTGACTAGTCCTTTTTGAGATGCAGATTGCTGGTATTTGGCAGAATAAAACAACAGGGGTCTATTCGGTGAAAAGCGCTTATTGGAGGCTGCTGGCGGAGGGAAATCATTGGAGTACGAAACATCGTGGTTCTTTGTGGGGATCAATTTGGAAGTTGAGGGTTCAGCCGAAACTTCGAGTGTTCTTATGAAAGGTAGCCTCGAGGTGCCTTCCAACTAGGGATGCCCTTACTTCTCGTGGGGTACCTCTTAACTGTGTGTGTCCTATATGCCAGCGGCTCGAGAAACGATTTCTCATGTTTTGTTCGAGTGCCCTATTGTTAAGCGGGTTTGGGCCTTAGTAGGTTTGATTGGCCTATTAGGGACTAATGATTGTGTGATTGCTCGGCTGACCAACATTCTAAATGCTAGAGGGTTTGAGGTGCTGGCGGAGGTTGCATTGACGTTGTGGGCCATTTGAAAAAACATAAATGAAATGGTTTGGCGCAAGTCGAGGTTTTCTCCAGCCTTAATAACTCTTGAGATGAAGAGGACTACCGATGATTGGAGGGGGTAGTTCTAACCACTCCTCAGCGTAGGTTGTCGATCCCTATCCAGAAATGGGAACCACAAGAGTAGAGAGAAATGAAGGTGTATGCAGATGGTTTGGTGATAGAAGATTCTCGGGGCGGGGTTCTGGGGACAAAAAGTCTGGGGATTTGGGTTGTATCGACCCGCTTTGGTGGAAGCCTTGGCCATCGGGGTCGCTTTGATTTGGTTTGAAGATAGCCTCTGGGAGTTTGTGCAGGTGGAGTCGGATTGCCAGGGCATGATTCAAGATGTGATCAATGATAATCAGTTGCTAAGGGATTTCATTTTGTTTGGTTGTAGGCATATTTTATCGGGCTTCCTAATGCTTCACTGGTTTTTGCTAGGTGATTTGCTGATCGCACAACTCATTGTTTAGTTTAGGCTATACTTAATAGGGATTCTTGGACCCAGGTGAGAGGATTGTTCCGCTTGATTTTCATTTAGTCGTTGTTTTGGATTGGTAGTAATTTTAGCGTGGTTTTAAAAAAAATACCTTAATGTCTCATTCCTCCTGCCAACAATAAACACAAAAGAAATTGTTGAGAAAGTAGGAGCGTCCAAAAATTACCAAACCAACCAGGCTGAATCAAAAAATAGCCGAACTAGACATAATTGAACCAATACGATTTGGATATATACATAACTGAAACTACACCCGAACCAAACCAAAATATAGTCTGTTTGGACATACGATACATTTTTAGTCATCGATCTTCAGCAACAAGGCCTACAATATTAGAATAATAAAAATTAAGTCAAATAATTACTTAAAACCAGATAAAAAATGTAAGAAATTCATGAAAACCGGTTTAAGGAAAAACTGGCAAATTCATTACCGAACTGAACCGAACCAAATCTATTCTGATTTTCTCATAACCGAATTGCTCGGTCGTTCGGTTTTGAACCGGTTCGATTCAAAATCGAACCCATGAGCAGTCCTAGAACATAACTTTGTACTTGGGTCAGGCTTATAAAGCCCAAAGATCCAAGTGGGCCTCAGCCCAAATACAAATGGGCTTGAGCCCATGTAACATGTCCACTCTTCACAGAGTATCTTCATCTTTGGTTCTTCAACACTGAAGCAGTGAAGCTTCATGTTTGTTCCTTTTCCTCTACAACTTAGCCACTCGAGCCCGAACCACCACTGATCGGAGCTAACCTGCGCCTCCGGCGAACGAAACCGAAGCTCCCACAACATTCCGGCGAGAAAACGCCGCCGGGAACCCATCATCAGGTACTTCATATCTGCTTCAAATGTTCAATCTTTAAGCCTAAAATCATTTCATAAGAAAAAATTGAAACTGACCCACTCCCTAATTTGTTGCCTTTCGATTGAATCTTTCGTTTTTATGAACTTTCCCCAAAATCCGAGCTTGCCCACTTCGGGACTTCCCAAGTTCTCCCAGAAATTTTTGGGATTTTCATGAATTGTCTTGGATAATAGATTAAGGTGAACTATCATTTTTGTGAGTTTTCATGGAGATTTATTCTTGTATTTTAAGGGTTAGATTTCAGCTAGTGTTATTTAAACCTCATTTTGGTTTTTGTTAGCAACTTATGAATATAGATATAGATTATAGGTGCTGTTTATGTTTTTGCTGTTGCTTTTAGTTCTGTTGTTTTGATTTTGAAGTGTAATGGGGACATGGATTGGAGCTGAGCTGATGAACTTGAATAACACGTCTTGAGTTTGTGAACTCCTAGAATTCTCACACTAGGTTGAAGGGTTAAGGTTTCAAGCAATGTAACTTCAATATTTTTACATTTTGTGATAGATAAGTTTTGGTCAAGTTAATGGCTTGAAAACGGAAGACATTTTTAGTGCTTGTCAAAACAGTAAGACTCGACTACAAAACTACTTCAGTGATAAAAGGAAATCGCGTTGGATCAATCCAACACGTTTTGGTGTAAGAGTTATTCTACGTCAAGATTGTGTAATTTCTTGATTATTGCTTCATAACTGTGGCACCCTTAGTTACGCTCAGTCCTCACGTAATTTTTGTTTACTTCATTGATTAAGTAAAACCAATAAATTTGGTTTTGCATGACATGACACGGTTGCTTTTGTAAGTTCTTCTATGGAGGTGAATAGGTCATCCGTATAGATACATATATCCAATTGCTCATCTCTATATATTAAGTATTGTTCTTGATGCCGTTATTTTTTCCTTCTACTTTTCAGGTGTTTTCTCAGGAATCATGGAGTTGGGGGTACCTCAATTAACAGCTTTTAGGTCACACACTCTTGGCTCAAAGGTTACATTTTTCTTCTTCTTTTTGGTTTCTGTCTGAAAGTTACTTTAGAAGTGGATTGTGAAAATATTGTCAAATAATACGCTATGTTTGAGTATACTGTCATATGGTGATTTGAGTCAAGAATCTGAAACCGGATCGAATTGGATGGGCCTGCCACAATACTTTAAAGGAAAGGGGTTATATGATGAATACATCAACACAATGAACGAACCTATATAAAACAAGTACCGTGCCCTAAATTCCTACACTAGGGATTATTTTCCAATTTGTGCTTACATCAATGATAATTGTAGAGAAGTTTTTGAATTATTTTTGCTCTAAAAAATTTCAAATGGACTGACATACATTATCTGGATAGATGTTTAGAGATTAATACTACAGTTTGATTTCAGATGCAGTTTGGGTGCACACAGCTACATAACGCTAGATCCGCTTCTTCGGGAACCTTCATCTGTGCTAGTCAAAGTCCGAAACCGGATCTTGTATGGAAGAGAAAAGGAACGCTTCCCCAAAACGTAGACCTTCCGCCTGTTCTCCCCAAGAAAAAGAAGAAACCATTTCCAATCCCTTTGAAGGAAATCAAGAAAACCGGAAAGGATGACAAAAAACTCGCGCAAATGGGTATAGAGAAGCCCTTGGAACCTCCAAAGAACGGTATAATTGTTCCTCATCTTGTTCCCGTCGCTTATGAACTACTTGATGACTGGAAACGCTTGATCAAAGGAGTTTCGCAGCTTTTACATGTTATCCCCGTGTATGGTTGCAGGTAAATTATACACCGTCTGGTCAAAGGTTGTGGGTGAAGTGGCAAAGACCTCGTGCTTATTACACGAGGTCGCTGGTTCTAATCCCCATGCTGACGATATTGCTATTTAATTCTTGCTGATAAAAAAAGAAGAGAATTGCAAAAAGGTGCCCTATTATATGACCTTTTTGCAAAAGGGTGCGGTGTTTGTATTTTTTTTGTTGCAAAATGTGTATAGTTTTTCTTTATTTATAAAAATGACAAAATTACCCTTGAAAATAAAAAATAAAATATTAAAATATTTTCTGTTTTTGATCTTTTAACTAAAATTTGTGTGATCAAAATTTGTAATTATACTATTTTTAAGTTAAAATTATTTTTTAAAATTATGTTATAAAAGTCTTAATTCTTAATTTTATAGGCAATTTCAGCGAAAAAATGCAAGCAATACTTTTTTGCCATTAACAAACAATCAACACTCTTGCAAAATTGTCATATAATAGGACACATTTTCGCAATTTTCTCAATAAAATTATAAACATTTTTTTATTTTCCAATGTTCGGCCTGTACTATCGTAGAGAAGTAATATGTTTTAGCCATTATGCAGTAAGTGCCCGGAACTCCATGTCGCCCACACGGGCCATGACATTCAGACATGCCAAGGCCGAACTAGCGAGAAGCGCCAAGGCTTTCACTCGTGGGTCCGGGCATCCATTGACGACGTGCTCATCCCGATCGAGTCATATCACCAGTACGACCCTTTTGGCCTGCGGGTCAAGCACGAGACCCGTTTTGACTACGACAGGATTCCGGCGGTCGTGGAGCTTTGCATCCAGGCCGGTGTGGAAATCCCCGAGTACCCTTCTCGGAGAAGAACCAAACCCGTCAGAATCCTAGGGAGGAGAATCATCGACCGGGGAGGATATGTCCAGGCCCCCAAACCAAAACCGACCTCGGATCCTTCACCACTCGTCGATCTCGACACGCACGGGGCTGGCACCCGGTTCCCACCCCCTACGCTCCCCGAGCTTCCCAAAATCGCGGAGGAAACAATCGAAGCGTACGAGGCGGTAAGGCGCGGCATCACACAACTGATGAGGAAATACACGGTGAAGGCATGTGGGTACTGCCAGGAAGTCCACGTCGGGCCCTGGGGTCACAACGTGAAGCTATGCGGAGAATATAAGCATCAGTGGCGGGACGGGAAGCACGGGTGGCAGGACGCCAGTGTCGATGAGATCTTCCCCGCAAACTACGTGTGGCACGCTCGGGATCCTGAAGGACCACCCTTGAAGAACGCGCTCAAGAGGTTTTACGGGAAAGTGCCGGCCGTGGTTGAGCTGTGCAGGCAGGCGGGCGCAATGGTTCCGGACAAGTACAAGCCCTTGATGAGGCTCGACATTGTTTTACCTGACAGCGAGGAGGCAGGCCTGGTTGCATAACCCGCCCGGGTTCGTCGAGATGCTTACAAACTGATATTCTCAGGTAATTTCACTAAAAACTATAAACTTGTATGCTCTAAGTTCAGTGACAGGATATACATGGAAAATACTGCATTTTGCTTTGTATAGGGTTGATGGGAATGTTTATTGTCACTCACCATGTTGTTATAATTTTCAGATCCTTTGTTGTTAGATAGTATTGAAATTTCTGCATATAGTGTATCAGTTGGAAGTGTTTATGCATGTTATGAGTTTCTTTGTTCAATGTGGGAAATGGAGTCTGAAACCTTAACTATTATGAACAGAATTGTCTTGTCAGTCCTCACTATTTATGTCAAGCGAGTGTAGTTAATATAGTATCAGAATCTGATTGTTGTCCCACAATTATTTGATGAGCTTTGACATGGTATTAGAATCTATTTGTTTTTGACCTAAAGGCTTTGTGTTATTCTTTGATAGTCTTCAGTGTTCTAACATTCTCCAATTTGTTGGACTAATCACTAATTAGTCTAGGTCCTCTCTGTTCGACTAGTACTTAACATTTTTAGAACACCGATTGTCTTAAGACTCATATGCTGTTTCACTTATGTTCATTGTGTGCTATTTGTTGAGAACTAAAACCAAACGACCGTTTGTTGGAATGTCTTGAACGATTGGACCCATTTCGATCGGGGTGAAGGGACAACGACTTTTTTCTGGGGGTTCAGGAGCGCAAGTGACCCTCGGAATATCACATGTTATGGCTGTGATCTGGTGTTTGAGCCTAACTTTGAATTTTTTGTCAGATTATGTTTCATGTTTTTTCCTTCTAATTAAGGTTTGATTGCGCTAGTATAAATATTACATTATATACCCTAACCTAACAACTTGGTAGTTCTGCAATCTTTTCTCTTCCAATAAAAATTATCCTCCTCTCCATGTAATTGGATTTGATAAATTGTCGGCGAACTATGAATGTCTATAAATCTCGAGTTTCTAGTTTGATGCTTGATTTTTTATTTTATTCAGTTTCATCTTTCTTGTGTGAAATTAATATAGACTATTAGTATAGATATAAAAATTAGAATATTACATGATCATTTTTGCCCTCTTCTTTGTGGGACAACTCACACATCCCTATGACATTGGCCATGATTGACAAGACACTTCAAAATGAAATGTGTTTCTCAACATGACTAGCTCAAAAATGCCCAAACATTATATTGTGCAGTTGAGAGTGAGACCATCAAATAATTAAAAAAACAAAAACATGTTGCCACTTTGCAAGAATTGCAAGAAGATGTTGCAGAGACACCACCAACCTTTAATCATCTTTTTTTATTATTTATATTTCCACTTCTTTTTATGTGAATAAAGAAGCTCTTGCCCATTTGTCAGTCTCATATACTGTCAATAGTGTCCTTTAATTTGCCTCATCAGTCTCTTTCTTGTCACAAAGCATTTTTTGTTCCTTCATGCTTGTGTTTTTGACCACCCTTTGTCACAAATCTAATTATACATGTATAGCATGGTATGTTAGATCATATCATATCATTTCCAGTCCATTTCTTGTTATAAATTATTGGGGTAATTGCATATATGTACTTCCAGTCACACGTTACAAACAAGTACTTCATAATATTTTATTTAATTTTGTCAGTTCATCTAAAATTTATATGACAAGAAATCTGTAGAGAGAACGAAAATTTGTGAGAGTTCGGGAAACCGTTGTGTTGGTGCACTGATGTGCAAAATTATAGATTTCGAGTGAGCGGACGAAATAAAAATAATTAAATATATTTATGTGTAAAACATGTTTAGTTAAGTGCATCTCAGTATTGTTATTCTTAAACTATTTATTACTTTCATGCTTATGTTCTTGGCCACAGTTTAATTAATCTTTATAGAAAAGTACAAGCAATTGTTTTGGAGATTATAAGCCAAAGACCACAAGCAAGCCATCAATATTATCATCCATTTGTTGAGACCAAGAAAAGTTGAAATTCAAAATTTAACGGTCACTTTCTCCATCTCTCTTGCTTTTCTTTCTTCTTTCATTTCAACAGCAAATGGACTAAAACACCCAATTGATGTGTGGTCCCATTATGTGTATTTATAAAGAGATGAATTGTACCAATTTAAATCTATATAGTACATTTTCTATAATCAATATGGTACAATGATTTAATTGAAGACCATAAGGATTAGACCTAACAATGATCATATAAAATTTAAATTCTCTCCTATTGAATATTAAAATTTTGAGTCAAATTCATCATTAGTAAATCATAATTTCTAAATCTCTCCTTTCGAATGAACATACGTTTTTCTATTCAATTGACAATATGTCAATATGAGTTGAGAGATTAATTATTAGATCATAGGAATTTGAGCATTAATCACTTGAAAAAAGTTCAAGTTACAAATACAAAATATATTGTCATCAAATCGAACTCTAATCATTCTAACCCAACTTCAAGTATTCAAATCTACATTAGCACTTTGGGTGATTTTGTGGTGGGAATGCTTTTAAAAAAATGAGTGTCCTGACAAAGCAATAGAGAAGCTCACACACCCTCTCTTTTTAATTGTAAAAGCACAAAAATAGAATATAGAGATAAAAGAGTGGGGGACCTACACCTTGTTCACCCAAATGTCACATTATCTTTCTTTTTTTATGACTTTAAAATATAAATTATCAGAAATCTTGATTCATTATACCATATTTATAGGTTTCAATTGTTAATTTATAATGCCCATGTTCAAATATATTCTCACATAAATTAATTTAGTTATGTATGTCTAATTAAATAGGTTTTGCACATATATATACCTAACATTTTTATCTTGTCAACTTATTTAAAATTTATATTTTGTACTGTTCTTAAATAAGTCGGCAACTTTATCTTTGACTAACTTGTACAACGGGAATTGGTGGTGAAAATATAAATTTTCGGGAGTTCGAAAAATTATTGTGCCGATGATGTGTAAAGATATGAATTTTCAGTGAATTGACAAAATAAAATAAATGTTAAGTGTACATATATTTAAATCTTGTTTGATTAAGTATATTTAAATAAAATCACTATAAATTATCAGTTGTAACCTACTTATACAATATGATTAATTTAACTTTTAAAGTAATTTTCCCTTTAAAAAGTACCCATCTTTCATACTTATCATCATCATATTCTTAGCAGCTCTACACCAAAAGAAATCAACCACTCAACAATATGTTATATTTATTGCATATAATTCAATAACACCACATGTTGGTCTCTTCAAATATGTTCAGTCCTCATCAAATAAATGAAACAACACTTTCTTTTTCAAGTACTAAGAGTTGAGTGTCTTTCCATTTCAAGCATTTGCAGTTCACACTTCACAATCAGCATTAATCATCACTTTCCTTTTCTCTTATTTTGCACCCATAACTATAACCCCCTTTTCTCCACCATTAGAATTTAGATCCTTCTCCTCTCTAATTAACACCCAAAACCCAATCAAATCTTTACTGCAAGTAACATTTAGAAGAACATGCACTATTACCTAGGTTGACCCATAAGGGAATAAATAGAAAACTAAAGGTAAGGACAAAGAGGAGCAGTTAAAAAGAGAGGTAAAGTACTTCCACTAAAAAAAGTTACATCATATATCAATTTTTTTACTTTAGGAGAAACAATATTATTTTGAACCTTATGTCTTTTAATAGAGGAAATAAGGGGTTTGTTAAGGCGTTTTCCTAATGTGCGTGATGTGTAAAGTGCTTAAGGAATATAGTGGCTCACTCGCTAGTGAGGGTTATGTTGTCCGGGTCTAAGTGTGTGTTCAACAGAAAAATATTCTGTCTTATATTGTAAATATTTGTTCGGCTGATCTTGTTTCATAAATGATTATTTTACTTAAAAAATAAATATTTTTGTTAAATCAAAATTGATGTCTTAAATAGAAAATAAACATACTGAGATTAACCAGTATGGTGATATTTGAGGCTCAGGGTGAAAAAAATGGTATAACTCAATATTATATTATGTTCGAATTTTAGTGATTTGGTGTTTGAACCTAAATTTGTTTTCTTATAGTGATTCTATATAGTTTTCCTCTCTACAAAATTTCTCTCATCCAATTTGTTGGTAAACCACATATATTCTTGCTGTTCTTGTATGCTAATTTTATTTTAACTGATTGTTTGTTTCTGCACTCAATCTTTCTCGTTATAACATGCTTATAATCATAAAACTCACTCGAATGCTTATAATTATAAAACTTGCTCAAATACATCGTGTTGTCATTCGTATACAGATATAAAGTGTGACGTACAAACAAAATCTGGATATCTTCATTCCTGTCTATAGTTAGAGTTAGAATAACAAAATCTACACAAAACCAGCACTGTTGTCATCATGTACTTCCAAATACAAGAAACTTGATTTCTCTGAATATAAATGTAAATAATTGGAATATTCTATTTTACAACAATAACAATATATCTTTTCTTTTCTCTCTTTCATAGAATAGTACTATCTTATTTACAGGACTTGTGTTCTGTGTACAAGAGAACAATAATACACATACATACCAGAAGAGTCAAGAGAGGTATCATCAACAATCAACTTCTGTGCTGATAGCAGAGTTTTTCAGGGTTTTGTGTCTCCTCTCACTGTTTCTGGCTCATCATCACAAATTGACAATGAACTGAAACAAAATTACAAGAAACCAAACAAATAGATAAGGAATTGAAGGTGAAGAAAAAGGCAGTAGCCTTAAGGATGAGAAGTGGAGGAGCCTCCTCCATGCTGAAGAGAGCAGCCAAGAAGATGGTTCTTGTTGCTGCTTGTGGATCCTTCTCCTGTAGAAGAACTGTGGTTGATCCTGCAGCCATTGATGCCTCTGGTTTTTCTGTAAGAAACCCATTTTTCTCTTCTTCCATGAAATTGAAATTTTTGCTTCTGCTTCTGAATAGTAAATACCCAATGGGGATTTACTATCTGGGTTTCAGAAAGTTTCCAATTTTTTCAACCTTGGATCAATAATCATGGCTTGGGGGCTTTGTTACATGCAATTAGGTGCATTTTATGCAAAAATGTCTCTACCCAGTTCCTGCATTTTGGTTCATCTGGGTTTCGAAAAGTTTCATTTTTTGTCAACCTTGAATCAATAATCTTGGCTTGAAGACTTTGTTTTATGCAATTTGGTTCATTTTGTGCAAAAAAAATCACTACCCAGTGCATGCATTTTAGTGTATCCAATTTCTGCTTCTAAATAGTGAATACCCAATTGGGATTTAGCCTTTTGGTTTCAAAAAGTCTCCATTTTTTCAACCTTGAATCAATAATCATGGCTTGGGGGCTTTGTTTCACGCAGTTTGGTGGATTTTCTGCAAAAATGTCACAGCCCAGTTCCTGCATTTTGGTGCATCTGCATTTCTGCAAATTCCTTATATCCCTCCTGGAAACAACCTGTTTTATATGTTTTCAATTTATGAAATTTTCTGTGAGCAAATGGGAAAGGTAATGACAGTTATGGCTTTGTGCTTTGGTTTTGGTTTTGGGTAAATTGCAGATCTCAGGTTCACCAGCTCAGTCTCCCAGAAAAAGAGAGCAAATTTCAGAATTCTCAAAAGGAGCAGAACGCACCACTAGCAACAAGGTATATCCATTTTTCCTCTCTGTTTTGCTCAGTGTTCTAAAAATCCACAACTAGTCTGATTAGTCCTAGAGGCCCTATCCACCCGAGCGGCCCCCAGAGATTTTAAGGGCACTGGTTTTGCTTGAGAAGAAGGCTTAATTCTATTTGTTTGTTGTACTCATATGGAGTTTTGTATTTGGGTATGTTTCCAGTGTTCTTTTGTAATTTTCTTTGAACTTGACCATTGAATTTGAATCACTATAGACAAAGTCCCAATGGAGGATATAAGTTTCAATTTAAGGAACAATGTGAGGTTGATTATAGTTTTGTTTGACTAGTATTAAGGTTAAGCACCAAGACTTGCATCTTTTCTTATTTATCTTTAGAGAATACTTGAAACTGTGCTTATCAGGTTTTACTTGTGGCATGAGAAAGTATGTGACAAATTTCACTGATTTCACCAAATTCTGCAACCATTCAGTACAGCATATACTAACTTCTATCAGCATGGTTTGATGATTCTAAATTTTGCTTAATGTGTGAGTTTTCCTGGAGAAATCTGAAGGGTGTCTACAGCTTTTATCAGTACTTCTTGGTATTTATCAGTTTCAGTAGCTATATATGATTTATGACCGGTTGCTCTTTTTTCCTTTCATCGGGTTGCAGAATATATGTGCGATCTGTCTTGATCCCTTATGTTTCAGCAGTGCCTCAAGCCCGGGCCAGGCCATATTTACAGCTCAGTGCGCTCACGCTTTTCATTTTGCTTGCATCTCCTCCAGCGTCCGCCATGGGAACATCACTTGCCCCATCTGTCGAGCCCATTGGACTCACCTCCCTCGCAACTTGAACATCATCCCTTGCAACCAAAACGACCCCATTCTTAGGATCCTTGACGATTCCATTGCCAACTTCAGGGTCCACAGGCGCTCCTTCCTCCGCTCTGCTCGCTATGACGACGACGACCCAGTTGAGCCTGGCGAGTCAGGTACTCATCCCTATCCCCGCCTTGACCTCTCGTTGGTTCCCATCCCGCCAAGTAGTGCATACCTCTCGGTGAAGCTTGCACACCAAGCAACCGACCTGGTCCTGGTGGCCAGCCCCAATGGGCCGCACCTGAGGCTCCTGAAGCAGGCAATGGCGCTAGTCGTGTTCTCGCTCAGGCCGATTGACCGCCTGGCCATTGTGGCGCACTCCTCAGCTGCAGTGCGCGTCTCCCCCCTAAGGCGCATGACATCAAGCGGGAAGAGAACGGCCTTACAGGTCATAGACCGTGTCTTCTACATGGGACATACCGATCCAATGGAGGGCCTCGAGAAAGGCATCAAGATCCTGCAGGATCGCTCTCACAAGAACCCTGACTGTTCCATCCTGCACCTTTCGGATAGCCCCACAAGACCTCACACAGGCGCAGGCGCAGGAGAGTTTGCGCCAGTCCCCCTGGCTCTCCCAATCCACCGGTTCCACGTGGGATTCAGCCTTGGCACGTCGAACGGGTTTGTCATGCACGAATTCGAACATTTCCTGGCAAGACTGCTGGGCGGGGCGGTCCGAGGGATCCAGGTGAGGATCGAGGAGGATGGGAGGATCATGAGGCTTGGGGAGCTCAGAGGGGGCCAAGAAAAGAGGGTTTTGCTCGACTTGCAGGGCAAGGAACATTTTCGAGTAGGGTTTAGTTACATGGAGGGAGGGGATGGTGGGTTCTTGAGGACAGGTGAAGCTTTGGTGAGGCTAGGGGATGAGAGGGAGAGAAATGGTGGTGGTGATGGTGAAGAATGTGGAGGGAGGAGAAGCAATGGTGAAGGATGGGACTATTTTGACCCTTACATGGCTAGAAGATGGGCCAAGCATCTCCATGGTCATAGGCTTTGAGTGTAGCTAAAAAAATTAGATTGTTGTCCCAAGAATTAATGTACACTGTATACAAAATGTTGTTGGTTTGTGTTATAGGAATGTGTGGGAAGGTATTGAAATACATAGTTGAGCGTTTGTAGACTTGACATGTAGTTTCAAATGGTAAGAAATGACTCAATCACTTGACTCAACCTATATTTAATGTTGATTCATTCACCCTTAATATATACTCCTCTATTATTTTTTTTCAATTAATTTTCTTTACAATAAATATTATTGTAATTCTTTGATGTATTTTAGTAATTTCCTACAATTATCATTGATTACTTATATTATGGAGTAAGAAAATGGAGATAATGATGGAACATTTCTTATATTATGATAGGGGAGACCTAATGAAGGTGACAACTCTTGCAGCATGATATTGAAATGGAGCTGACTTTTTAAATTTTATACACATTCTTCTCAACCTATTTCCTTGTGAATTTTAAAATAAGTCATAAAGATACATTGTACCCAATAATTGCCTTCTTCTGAAATAATTTTTAATTATGAACTTCTTCTTTTTTCTAATCTACTTAATCATCTTTACACCTTTATTGTAAGGATCATGTATGCCATGTTTAGTCATTTCTTTATGAAGGAATCTTCTACAATTCAATATAATTTTATCATTAATTTATTTAATGTATCATAGACACGTGTAAATTCAATTCAATATTATTTTTATTATATGTTAAATGTTTTAAAAATTATCGACTTGTTCAATTAATTTCTGATAAATCTCAAATAACTTTTGTAATCCGATTAGTTATTAGAATACTCTATCTGCTTAACTAGTGTTTTAACGTTTTTATAGAATAATGTTTTTACATTTAACCCTCATCTATCCTAAGTATATACCTTCAATTCAAATTTGATTAGTTCCCAATTAATCTCAATTAGTCTCAACATATCATATCCCCATGATAGGCGGCTACTGTTTTTAGAACAATGATTATATAAATTAGTGAACTTTAATTTTTGTTAGACACTCATTTATGCTAAAGATCATAAGTATTCAGATACTATAATTTCTTAATTTTCTAATCTTGGTTTGAGTTAGGCACTACTTAAGCCAATGAAATTCTCATAAATACAAATTCCTCACCACATTATGTAAAATGATGAAATAAAAAATATATGAATAATCATAATCTGTAACTTACATGTATCAATTATTGTCACTCGGACATGATAATTACATATTTTTGCTTTCACCTTTTCGAATTGAGTGAAAATGGAACACTCCAAAGCTCACGTCTTGGTTGCTTCAGCTTCAAGTTCAACCCATAACAGGATCAGAGAAATACACAGAGAGAGAAAGAGAGAGAGAAGCAGAAGCAATATTGAGCTAATGTAGAAGAAAGAGACAAATTTCACCAAAAAGCGTGCCCATTTTGTGTCAGTCCCTCAACAAATACGTTGTTTCAGCCATTTTCTCAGTAAAAAAATTACCTTTCTCCATTTTCCCAGAGAAAGAAAGAGCTAAGGGGAATTTTTGCTCCTTTTTTTTCTGGGTTTCATTTTTTTGGGTTTGAAATCAAGAGGAAGAGGATAATGAATCCGAGATTGATTGGGTCCCATGAAGATGGGATTGTTGGGGACGAAGGTGGGTCTAATCTCAGCCACAGAGGAGACCCATGTCTGGTTTTGACCTCCGATCCCAAGCCTCGCCTCCGTTGGACTGTGGACCTCCATGAACGTTTTGTGGATGCTGTGACTCAGCTCGGTGGAGCCAATAGTCAGTACCCTTTTCCCTTTTTCTGGGTCTTTTTTTATCTATTTATTATTTTGTCATTTTTGTGAGGTGGGTTGTTGTGGAAAATGAGTTGGGTGTGTTGGTTGGTCTTGTTTGGTCCCATTTGATGCTTGCTTTGCGGGTTTGCTCTCAATTTGGTCATAAAGACTTCATTTTTTGTCACTGTTGTAGTTGCTGGGGATGAGAGTTATTCTTGAGTGATTGGTTTGTTGGAATTTTAAGTGGGTTCTTGTGGAAAATGAGATGGGTGTTTGGGTTGGTCTAGTTTGCTCCCATTTGATGCATGCACTGTGGGTTTGCTCTCAATTTGGTCATAAACACTTCATTTTTTTGTTGTTGCTGTTGTGTTGGTGGTGATGAGAACCATTCTTCAGTGATTGGTTTGTTGGAATTTTAAATGGGTTCTTGTGGAAAATGAGCTGGGTGTTTTGGTTGGCCATGTTTGCTCCTATTTGATGCATGCATTGTGGGTTTCCATAAAGACTTCATGTTTATGTTGTTGTTGGTGGTAGTGATGAGAATTGTTCTATAGTGATTGATTGGTTTGTGAGAGTTTTAAGAAGTGGGTTCTTGTGGAAAATGAGTTGGGTGTTTGGGTTGGTCATGTTTGCTCCCACTTGATGCTTGTGGGTGTGCTCTCAATTTGGTCACAAAGACCTTTTTTTTGGTTCTTGGTTGTGATGAGGGCTGTTCTTGAGTGATTGATTGGTTTGTCAGAATTTGAAGAGGCAGGTTCTTGTGAAAAACAAGTTGGCTATTTGAGCTGGTCTTGTTAGCTCCCATTTGATGCAAGCATTGTGTGTTTGCTCTCAATTTTTTTTTTTGCTCAACAATAATAGAAAGTTTATTGAAAACGCTCTAAATTCCCAAGAAGGAAAAAACAAAGC
>JAYMTP010001715.1:0-22583 GCA_036897365.1 Geranium brycei
AACTCGAACCGAGTCGGGTATGACCCGAGCCGGGTATACCCAACCCGACTCGGTGAACAGCCCTAGTTGGAGGTCATGAGTATCAGGGAAGCTCTTTGCTGGATTGAGCGCAACCAGTGGAGCCGGGTAGGGGTGGGGACCGATTGTCTTCGGGTAGTGGATGGGATCTCGGGTAAGAGAGTGATTAATCAATTGAGGGTTATTTTAGAAGATTGCAGTAGTACTATGGGTAGTTGTGCTATTCAGGTGTTGGTTAATTACGTTTCTAGATCGTGTAACGCGACAGGACGTGAGATATCCAAATTTGCTTTAGAACAGAAGAATTGAAACTATAGTGAGGGGTTTGCCCCGCCACTGTTTGTTGGGGTGGTTTGGCTTGATGGCAGTCGCGGTTAATGAAGTTTCTCAGTTTCGAAAAGAAAGAAAAAATCCGAACTGAATAAAATCGACTCATTTCGGTTCAGTTAGAGACAAAACCAATTTGAATCAGTTCAGTTTCAGTTCACAGAGGTAGATTTGCAAAAACAAAAAAACAGACCCAACCCAACTGATTTTATCATTTTAGTCATTATAAGCCATGAATCTTCAACAATTGAGACTAAAATTATCAGCCCAAAAATGTCAAGTTTTAGGTTAAAAAAGTGCAAAATTCATAAATATGATTCGAATAAAATTAATCGAATTGTATCAAAAACTGATCAGTTCAAAACTAAATCATGAACACCCCTAATTTAAATTATGTAAGCATCTTTTTCTGAGGTGTAAATTATGAGTAATTAATAACTACATAGTCGATAATGTATATTAAAATCTAAAACAAGACCTTAATTAATCATCTTCTTAATTACATGGTCGATAATAGAGTGTGATATAGTTGTTGGAATTAATGACTTTGTATCCGAAAAGAGGGCATTAAAAGAGGAGAAGATAGGGTTGGAAAATGGTTGCAACAAGACAGAAAATAGGAGGAGATCTGAGATTGGTAGTTGATTGATTTTGCCACAAACGACATCGGATAAGTGTTTCATATCACATAGCTTCCTCTACACAACATAAATGCAGGTCGAGTTAGGTGTGAGTTTATTAGCAACTCCATAAGTAATAAATTACTAGACTCCTCAATTACTCCATCAACTTGGTTCGAGGAAATTATAGGCATGTATATGAAAGTTATGAACTGGGCCCTGGCCCAGGCCCACAATGCTTAGTTTTTGGAACCGATCTGAGGAATATTTAATCAAATATTAATTATAAGCCTAATCATGAGCCCGTCAAATATTTAAAATGTCATGTTCAAATTTATCTCATTTATTAAACGAATTAAACTTTAAACTTAAATTTCACTCGAACTGAATTATAAAACTCGAGTAACTCATTAAAATTTCAAAATTTTTACAACCTAGGATTGAGTTAGTAATAAACAGTTTAGTTGATAAATTCTATTCATGGTATATTTAATGATTCCTATCAAGAAAGGTTGATTCAAAAAAATAACGCAAGATAAATTAATGTAAAAAATGCAAATTAATGTGTATATAAATAAATAATCTGTAATTATTTAGACCCCACCGTAACGTCCCTCATTTATGAGTCTCACACACAGCCTTTTGCGTGAGAGACTTTTTGCTGCGTTTATTGGGCACCGCCATTTAAACTCCTATTTCTCTCATTAACTCCTCATTAAATGTTTATTTACAAAAACACTCTCTCTCACCTCCATCCTCCAAATCCACGTGTTGCTCCATCGTTCGCCTCCTTCTGACCATCATCGGTGACAATAGCGCCCCCCAGTCACCGCACCTTCCAGAGAGTTAGTTGGGCTCAATACACATTAAAAGGCCCAACAGTGAACTTTATTGGGCCTGTAGGTGGTCTTTTCGGCCCGGCCCGATGTGTCAGAGAGCATCGTCGTCGTCTACATAGGCACTGGTCAGAGCTAGGGTTTAAGGTCACAGAGAGGTTCGAGTCACGAATCATCATCAATCATGTTTCCAGGAATGTTCATGCGCAAGCCGGACAAGGCAGAGGCACTGAGGCAGCTTCGTGTACACGCGGTTCTGTTCGGGGCATGGGTCGCTGTGATTCGGGCCACTCCTTACATTCTTGACTTGTTCTCCGAGTCCGATGAGGAGCTCAAGCTCGATTTCTAGATCAATGTCGAGGTATTTGATTTGCTTTGCTTCGTTTCTGATTCTTTGGCCGTGTATTGATGGATTTATATACGAACGAGGAAGGGTTTGCTCCGTTTTTGTGTTTGTTTCTGTGGAAATTAGGAATTGCCAGTAAATTTTAGGTTTTTCGTTTATTTTTGTGAATCTTACAATCTCTGTTTACTGGTAGTGATTGAATTTTGTTGTGTGCTTGTGGTGAGTGATAAGAGAAACATGTCAATTTATGTATTGGAGATAATTTGTAATTGTGATGGCCTCTATTGAGATGTCACTGGCTGTGTTTAGTAGAGTATGTTATTGGATGTTCTTGAGTGTCTTCTCAACTTTCTTAGATCATTGCCTTGAAGTTCCTATTTTGTTCATTGATTGGGATATAAGTATGCCGTTTGCCCAATATTGTTGTGGAGGGTCCGTCAAGAGATAGCCACTAAATTTCAACCGTGGAAGTGATCAGCATTCACATTGTGTGGATTGCTTATTGTAAAATTCATGAAGCATGCCTTAGTAAGAGTAATGGAAGTGTTTTAAAGTATAAATTTCCTAGTCCCATTAGCTTATAGGCTTAGTTTAATCTGCTTAAAGAAATTGTTGAGCTTATGTCATAAAATGGGATATACAAGTTTTGCTTTTTTTTCTTTTGTATTGTAGTTGACTAGTTGTTCATCGTGAATATCATGATATGGCTGCATTGGAGCTATCTGGTTGGAGTTAAGTATTATTTGGGGAGTGCATGGTTTAAGATTTGTTTTGTTGGTAAATATTGGCATTGAGACAATAGAATAGCAAGACTTGAGGGTTAAAATTGAGACAAATTATTAATATGAGCTTCAATGGATTATAACTTTATAAGGTAATTAATCACTGATAGTTACTTCACTTTCCATAAGCTTGCAACACCACACGTACATACGATGAAAAGTTTAGTGCTGAGTCCCCTTATAGACATACTTTATCAAACAAATGTTCTGCTCACCATATCAAGTGTTCTACTGAAATTCATATTTACATTCTTTTTGTCCGTTTTAATTTGAACCAGTGTTTTTTTTCATGATCTGTTTGAATAGTATGAAAAGTTCCAAGACATCATTTGTAAATATGATCTGTTTCAATGACATGTTTGTTGTATAGTGGATCTATCTTACTTTCATTGCTCACTAAAATTGTTTGAATTCTGCAGGCTGCATAGGTGCGATGGAATGAGCTGTGATGAAGAAGGGATAGTTATATCTCGTCTATTTTTCTCAGTTTCATTTTGTAATTTCTAATCAACAATATTGCAAGACAATGTCCTTTCAACAGTTATTATCATTTTGTTATTAAAATCACAAGATTTATAATCCTGTGATTAATAGTTTGTTGGTTCCTAGTAATAAATAACTCTTGATTTCTTATGAAATTTGTTCTCTTTATTTCCTATTTTTGATGAAGAGGAGTCTTGCAGATATTGCTTATCCACTATCATGGGACTTCCTAGGAAGGAAACATGTGGCAATGTCTTTGTCCTTGCATTTTACCTTAAACCTTCAAGTTATTGTATACCACAAAGTGTCAAGTGTTACATCACACCATATGCGTGTCATCTATTAATGTTTGCTTCAATCAACAACAAAATGTCTAAAACAAAACCATTTCCCACCTCATAAACTGGCCACTGCACATCAAATCTCCATCACAATGAAGGCTACAGCAACAAGTGGACATTTTTCAATTTCTGCCACCACCAAACCTTCATTTCGTTCTCACCACTCAAATATACAGAAACAGAAGAACGTAGCTAAACATGAATGAAAAATCTTGCAGTTCTTGACGGAGAATTGATCAAGGGCTGAGATGAGCTCAGATGGCTGTTTGTGAATCAATCAAGCAACCGCAGAGACAAGGAATGGACCATGGTAAGCTACATGGGTCAGTGGGAACCACTGCTAGCTTGTCCCTGAGATTGGCACAGACCATCTTCTCTTCTGCTTCTCTGCTCTTCATGTCTCTCAGTGTTGAGTTCTACGGCTACACTGCTTTCTGGTACTTGCTTCTGCTTTTACTTGCTCACCCTCTTGGTTTTACTCCATTTCCGCAATACCCATGTTTCAGATTCATGAAAAGACAGTTTCTATACCTTCTTCAGCAATTTCTATGGTATACCACATTACCACTTGACACCATGTGTTCTGCTCGATTTCTTGCAGCTACTTGGTTACTGTCATGGGCTTTGTGATTCCATGGAGTTTCACTTTGGTACTGGTGGAAGCATACTCTGTAGTTGCAAAGTGCTCCATTCGACAACCTGGGATCCTGCTAATCATCGTGACAGGAGACTGGGTGAGCATCAGTTATTACACTTGCTGCAGCTTGCTCTAACATTGTGTGACAAACTGAATTTACTACATGACAGATACTATCAACGCTTACGCTTGCTGCAGCCTGCTCTACTGCTAGTGTTGTGGATCTCCTGGTTCATGCTGATTTACACTATTGCCCATCGAGGTTTTGCAGCAGATGTCAAATCTCTGCAGCAACGGCCTTCTTATCATGGCTCTTGTCCTTTGCTTCATCTCTCCTCAATCTCTGGCTATTGGGATCCTTGTGATCAAGGTCATTTATAAGGTTCTTCAAATGTAGTTGGGATAAAGTTTCAAATTTCTCAATTATACACTTTTTTTAAAGGGTGTATATACAATTCCCCTGGTCTTTATATACATGTTTTACAAACAACCCAACATAAATGACCATACTTGCCTCACAAGAGAACCTGTTGATGAGAAAGAGCGAAAATTACTTGTAATATGCTTTGGCAGCTCGGAGAATAATCCTCCTCCAATGATCTCTCCCCCTCCCAACCCACGACACTTTCATAAATTTCTAAGGTATTCTCACATCAGACACGTGGCCGATGATCATAAAAAATTATGTGGCAAAAAGACAATGAAAATTTAAAAATTACAAACCTATAGGTATCATAACGACTATAGAAAGGGGGAGTAACTTCGCTCATAATATTCATTGCGTAATGTTGAGAAAATGTTGCCAAGTCCAGAACAGAATATATTTAGGAAAAGCTAAATGAGGACAATCCATGGCAAAATATACAATTATTGGATTTAAGACCAAAACTTTTCACTTCATGCGAGAAAGCGTGGGAGACTGACTAGATATCTGTAATCAGACTCACTGTTAAGTGAATGGCCTTAACAACCTTAGGGCATTAAGGAAATGTTTAGAAACATTATACTAGAAAGAAATGAGATATACAAAACGATTGAGATTGGATAATGGGTTAACCACACCCATAATTTACATCAGGACTTCTCACAGCAGACTCAAACGGAACCTCAACTCTCTCTTTCACAAGGCACCGGGCTTCTCCCTTTTCCAGCACCAAGACTTTGCCAGCTGGGCACCAACCTTTCCCTTCAATTGCTGGCTGTTGAAACAAACCCAAAATCTTGAGAGGTGTATTCTTCATATTGAGCTTAGGTCCAAAACCGGCCAGATTTAGCACTGTTATAACGCCTAAGGTTAACATGGCCTTGGCTGCCACATTCACAAGGATTCCCAACCCTTTCCCGTAACTTTTGGAATTAGATTGTTCCGGATTGCTATCTGGTTCGCTCGAATTCTTTTTCACTCCATTTAGGGCAAACTTCCGTGCTGAAGGAAATTCCGACAGAAAGCCATTGTCCATGGCTAGTGAGGGCGGCGGGCGGCTCGGATATGGAGGAAGCAAGAGATCGTTGCTGTGCTCAACTGTTTCGCCAGCAAAAGTTGAGGCCTCGTGTATCACTGCCAATTCCTTCCCCTTGTAATCCTTGAGCTTCTCGAGCAACACCTTCCGGCTATAATCAATCTCAGAAAGGGCAGCTTCCTTCTCATAGTGTTGCCTTTGTTGAAGATTCTGCTCATCAAATGAAATCATTATGAGTTGCAAAATCACACTCTATACTTAATATCATTCTACCGAAACTAAATTTTCTCCAACGGTGTTCTCCTAAGAAACCTTAAAAGTCATAAAATCTGTACTTTTCAGAATACAATATATAATCACATGATCAGTACACTCGGCTCGCTCTGGAAGGAGCAATCAATAATGGTTACTTCTCTTTAGAGTGTGCCTTTTCTTAATCCCAATAGAATGGGTTTGAGTGAATGAGTCTCTAACTACAGAATCTATCCCTGACAACCATTGATCCATCTATGTTCGATCGCACAAGAAGCTCACAGACTACTATGATCAATTCACGTGCCTCCTAGACAAAATGAATCGAGGTGAATCTAAAATCAGAAAGCTTTATCCCCTCCAAAGAAAACAAAGTTCATATTTCCACAGAATACCAAACCAGTTCTAGCTTCAACTCAATAAACGAAATAAAATGAAATTCCAAATATAACCTTAAATCAAATGTTGTACACTTCCTAAGCTGTCCAAGTTTTGGGGCACTTTTTTCCCCTTCACAAAGGATAAATATCAAGGCCTTAAATGGATTAAAAATCATGACAAAACAAACCCTTTCGTCTCATTTCCACATCATCACATTCAAAAAATCGCCAAACAGACATAAACTCAAAGCATTTCAGTTCACTGTGATAATCCAAACAAAATTACATGCTCAAGCAGTGTTTTAGAAATCTCCCTGATTAATCGGATTAATTACCCATTAGTACCCCCTATCCACCCTACTAGCACCTAACATTTTTTTAAACACAGTGCACAAGCTTAAGTGAAAGCAGTAACACATGAGCTGAGCTAAGAAAAGAAGCTTCAGAAACCACAATAGAACAAACACAATCCCAATTTTGATACTACATTCACATAACACAGAAGTAACAAAGCATACATGAGACACACACACACACCAAACCATTCATTTCCAGAACCATTAACAAGTGAAGCAAACCTGAACCCAAATAGAAAAATTGGGAATTGGGTGAAAAACCTGCAAACCAGAGAGCTGGGTCTCGAGGGATTGAAGAGCATCGCATATACTGAAAAGGGTCTCAGCTCCATCGTCTTCTTCATCATCCTCGGCCTCTTTCATGCCAGTCTCGTTCCCATTTTCAAGTTCTTCGTTCTGGGACTGATCAGTGGCTCTGTGAACGCAGTTGCGGATCTTGAAGCGGAGCTCGGTGGCTCTAGCCAGCACTATCCCTATACCCTCCTCTTCCATCTCTGGTTCGCGATGACTGATATGATCTGGATTCAATTTCTAGGGTTTATTAGGTTAGGTTTGGTTTGAAAGTTGGATTTTTTTATCATCTTCCTATGTTTTCAAAAGAAAACAAATGGGTTTTGTTGTTTGTGAGAGCATTTATGTGATTCTGGTACTATCTCTGTGGATGACCTTTTCTCCTCTGCCTATATTTTCTGAAACAAACAGAAGTTGGGTCATTCTTTTAAAAAAGACAGTTTTTTTAATTTCAAGGCAAATAAAATTAACATGATTTATCAATTGAGTTTGGTCTAGTAGTTAGGACATTCTTAAATAGTCGCTCCAAAAGATATTAGTGAGCAGGGAGATAAGGTCCCATCTTGGATGAGGTAAAGAGTAGGGATGAAAGGGGTGAGAAAGTTGGAGATGAGATGATTCCCTGAAGAGGAAGGAATTGAGGAGAAAGATAGGATTATGACGAAATCTCATTGTGTAGATTAAATGTCCGAGATAATTGGTCATTTCCAAAAGGAGAAAATGACAACAATGTAATGAAGAGAATATATAAAATATGGAGTCAAATATGAAACGAGTTAAGATCGGATTGAACTCAAAATTTAAGGACATTATCGTTTTTCGTCTTGTATTTAACGGTTGTTGAAGGTTTTGATTATATGTTCAAGCGTAACGACTCTGCCAAGATTAAAATATTGTGCAGAGATCTGAGATACTTATTCTGACGTTAGTGTAGTCGATCAGGAGAGAATTCACACATGAAAATAAATCATTATGAGTTTGCAAATGGGAGCATCTCATCATAGTCATTTGGGAGGCCAATGATGAGATGCTTTCATTGGCATTTGCAATTTTTGAGCATGAGGACAAGACATCCTAGAGATGGTTTTTGGAACAAATTTTGGTAATTTATTTGTTTGTGGTTTCCTTTGTAGAGACTTGCTGAACTATTCAACAAGTGGTTACCTAATGTGGAACATCATTTATGTATCAGACACTTATACGACAACGAGCATATGAAGTTTAAAACAATTCAATTGAAGCCCCATCGGACATGTGTAAGTACGACTTTAATGACCGTATTAAAACATGAGATAGATAAATTAAGGAGAACTAGCAAAGAAACATACTAATGGGTAAGACAACAAGGTCTTGAATGTTGATGAAAAACACTTTTCTAACATGGTCAGACCTTTGGTTCAAACAAATAGCTTGAGTGAATGTTTCAGCCCTAAGACTACTTCTGAAGCATCTCCTACTCCACCCACAACTTAGATTCCTCCCAGTCTTGACGCCTCGAATCCCATCATCCGCAATCAAGCTCTCATGGCATATCAAAGACTATTTCACGTCATAGTGCCACTCGCGCTTGGGCCTTATGCAAATCATTGGGGTTTACATGTCCCGCAACCGACGAGGAAGTGATCTAATCCTTCAGAGATATGGAAGATAGTCACAAGACCAATCTTGCCTCAAAATAATAAACTTCTTGCGTTGCTAATTTCTATATTTCTTAGTTTACATTCTATTTGTTTTCCTCTGTATCTTATTCTCATCTCTCCTTTTGTTGATGTACTTTGTTCCTATCGATGATAAAAAAGAAGGTTTAAATGCGTTGATTTTGAAAGGTAAACATAAAACATTGTGTCAAATAGAACTCGAATTTGATCTCAACCAAGTGGAAAGAAATGAACCCCTAAGAAAATACATGGCCTTGAAAACTCGGGCAAGTAGAGATCCCGGGTTCAACGGTAACCTCCGGACTTTCTTGCCCAAAAGAGCCAAACTAGATTTATGAAATTTTTTGAACCCCAAACCTCCTGATTCCTTATGTTTACAGAAAGAGTTCCACATTTTCCAAATTAAATATTTTCCCCGAACCGAACCCAACTACCAAAACTAAACAAGTCAAGTCCGTCCGGCAAAACTTGAAAAACATACTCCATACCCGTCTGAGATAAGTATCGTCCCTCCCATCTATTAGCACACCGGAGAACATGATACTTTAGATAGCTAACACCACATCTATTTCGTCCAATCATATTAGGGAGACCCAAATAGACCATGTCCCAAAAGGGACTTTTAAATAGAAAAAAGAAGTAGAGGAGACCATGAAAAACTTAACATCAATATTGTGCCTGGATGAAGGAAGAGAAGAGAACAATTTTGCCCGAAAGTGTAAGATCGTCACATGGGAAGTGATCGACGTCAGTTCCAATGGAAAAAAAATTGCCAGCCAAAACCAATAGTGCAATTGTCTTTTATTTCTTCTGTATCTACCACAGCTTACAACAAGCTTCCATTTTCATCAAACCTCCTTTTCTTCTTCATGACACATTATTTTGATACTACAACACTCACACAGATATATAAAGGGTTGCGAAAGACTTGCGTGCTGTGAATCCTTCTTTCACTTTCAGCTCGCCATTTGCAATGCCTCGTCGCGCTTGAGGTCAAAGATCTTGATGAGGGCGTCTTCAACAGCCTTGTGCACAAAAGAAATGAATCAATTCACAGCTAAGAGCATAAATAATCATCCCTAGCAGGTAATGCCCTATGGCTATGAAATTCACATGGTTTAGTTCCATTACAAGGGTGAAACATGACATGAACACTATGACGGGAATAAAAGAATTTGCAGAAACTTGCCCTTTTCTGGTGTATGAGAATTTACCTTATCTGGGGTAGAGGCACCAGAAGTCACGCCTATTGTGATCGGACCCTTTGGTAACCAGTTCTCTTTCTCCACCAATTCACCATGCTATTGTAACAGACAGTGAAAGGAAATAGATGGTTAGTTATGAGTAATGTTAAACCTAAGAATATATTTTGTGCATACATACATTTAACTTGAAGGCTATTTTGTTCCCGGGGCCTATTCTCTGCTCGCTGTCGATCCAGTACGAGGGAATCCCGCGCTCTTCTGCAATTTCTTGCAGGTGGGAGGTGTTGCTCGAGTTCCAGCCCCCAACTACCAGAATAAGATCTACCTTGTCTTCTACCAGCTTATACATAGCATCTTGTCGCTCCTGAAAAACCAATGGATTAGGCCAAACGATGGCAGGATTTGAATTTTAAGTGGGATTGGCTCCTTTATTTTTTTCAAAAGCATATGGATTTGTCCCTAATAATAAAGGAAACCCTGAATATATTTGATTTTACTTTCTTTTAACATGGTTCCGAGGGAAAAATAAAAACAGACAGCAGTGGAACTAGGGAGAAGAATCTTACTTGAGTGGCATCACAGATTGTATTGAAGCTTATGAAGTGCTCGTTGATATTTTCAACTCCATATTTGCGCATCAAAGTTTTTTCTAATAATTTTCCTGTGAATTAAGAACGGAGTTAGTGAAGTATTGTCCAATTTAGTGGAAGGAACAACATGGCCAAAGTGAATAGTGCAACCAACCAATATCTTCTGTTTCGCCCTTGAGCATTGTAGTTTGATTTGCAATGCCAACCTTTACGAGGTCAACGTCGGGGTCAAATCCCTTTGAAGCCGCAAATTTGAATTTCTGCAAGAGAGCAAATCACTATGGCATAAAACTAGCGGAGTAACTAAAAGCTATATATAGAGGTTTTATCAAAAATGGGTGATATGAAGTAGTACCTCCAAAAAATCCTCTTTTGTTGAGCTGGATTGATCAAGTTCACCACCAAGAATGTAATCACAAACATACATAGCCTGACACAAATTTAATTACAATGAAACATAGTCTTAAAGCCTTTTTTTCGGTGGAAGATAACAAGTTACACGACCTGACATGAAAAATTCAGATGTTAGCTACATTCAGGACATACCTCTGCCATATTCTTTACGATGACAAACTTTCCTGCGAAAGATGAAGTTGCTACAGTTTCTTCGTGAGAATATTTTCCGTGAATGATGGAAGTGTAATCTCCCTTCTTGTGCTTTTCAACGGTATTCCAAACCTTAAAGGAAAGCCATGCAAGGTCGTAGTCAACACCGATCATATAAATATTAAGATATATGCATTCAAAATAAAGGAAAGCCATGCGAGGCCGGAGTCAACACCGACAAAAAAAATCATCATAAAGACTACCTTAGATACCCATGGACAAGTTGTATCAACAATTTGTACATTTTTGTCACTCAAAACCATCATCTCATCGACTGCAGCCCCAAAAGCAGGCAAAATCACAACATCTCTTTCGTTAACAACATCAAACTCTTTCTGCCCTTCTTGAACAGGAATAGTCTCCACATCCATCTCCTCCAACCGCTGCCATAAAAAATATTTAAAAAAAACTTCAAAAAACACTGTTTAAATCCAAATCCAAATCCAAATCCAAATCAAGCAAGTGGGTGATCCCAAAAGTTATCAGGTCTACAACATCAAGGCAATCTTAACACTTTAATAAAGTAACCGAATCTAATCCATCTTAAACCTACAAAAATCCATGCCAAGTAACTCAAAATATCAGCGTGGAGCAGCAATAACAAGAACTAAACCTCTAATCTTTACGTTGGTAGTCAGCAGTAACAAGAACACACATACACAATAAGATCATTGATTCTATGATTCAAACCATGTATAAAAAAATCAGGAGACAGATCTTGTTCACAGATGGGTTGTGAGTAATTTCATTTCTGATCATTGATTATGATTCAAACCATGTAAAAATTCAGGAAACAGACCTTGTTCACAGTTGGGTTGTGAATAATTTCATTAGTGATCCAAATCTTCTCCTCTGGAAACTGTTTTCTAGCTTCATAAGCAATCTGCACAGCCCTCTCAACTCCCCAGCAAAAACCATAAGCTTCAGCCAATTTCACCGTCACATTTCCCCAAGTGTACTCAAACCCATTCTCCTTCAATTTCGTTATGATATCAGCTGAAAAAAAATTCCCCAAATCCATCATCAAAATCCCAAACAAAAACAGAACAAATCACAATCACTCAACAACAATCAAAAACAAAGTCCTCATAACAACAATCCAACTCAAATTTGACTCAAATTAAACAAACAAAACAAAATATTGAAATGATCGGGTCGCAAATCTCTCACTGGTCTGGTACTGGCGATTCATGAGCTCCAGAGTCTCCTCCTTGTGCCCGAACCCTCTCCGGTTGTAGTTCTTGCTCCTCGTCAGGTTCTTCCTGAACACCTTCGCGTCGAAATCGGAGCCCACCGCCGGCGACTCGGCGCTGCACCGGACGGACACGGACCGCCGCCGCCGGAACCTCGCGGAGGCCTCCGGCAACACGAGGTCGACCCGGGCCGAGACGCCACAGAATCGCAGGGACGATGCCATGGAAATCGGCGCACGTTAGCAGATCGGGGGAGGAAGGCGCACTTTAACGGACCGGAGGGGAGGCGCACGTTAGCGCGGTCGCGGTCCGGTCTGTGCGGATTCAACGGAGGGCGCATTTTATAAATTTATCCCCTCGCTCGCGCAGTGCATCGTGTTGACCGTGCCATTACCGTAGTTTTAACTCCTCTGGGTGTCTATTTTCGTCATTTCGCGGTAAAAGTTAAAACGGGCTCAACGTTCCTAGCCTCCTACTTGCTGAGTATTTACCGATTGTACCTAACTCTGTTGATGCATGGAAATTAAGTTGCACGTTCATTTCATTTAATTCGATTTAAACAAATTCGGTCAAATTAATTTTTCTTAGATTCATTTAATTAATTTTTTTTGGATTAAAGGGTTTTCATAGGATGGACCTAATGATATGAATATTTCTTACCAAACAAAAAAAAATTGAAATAAATATTTTTGGTCCAATTTCTTTTTATTGCTTTGGTCAAACCCAGCGGTCTACAATTTCATTCAGGTCATAGATATTGAAGAGTTCAATTTGAAGTTATGTGATATTGTTTTTGTTGATACAAATAATAATTAATTTAAAAATAAGAGTGATATGGAGAATCTTTATTTACCAAGGAATGGAGAGGTTGGTCTGTCCACTCAATGGCTCTGACTCCCATGTCACATTCTCTTTCCCAAAGTGGAGTAATTGAGGAAGCTTTGCTTATTTTCAGGACCTCAAGTTTCCAAGAAACCCAGAATTTGTCAGTATCTGAGACCTCAGACTTCTTCAGGTACGTTAATGTCACTGATTCTTAAATCCTTAACCATTTTGATGGTTTCTGTGAAAATGGGCTTCTTTTTGTTGAATCAATTGTCCACCAAACAATTGAGTTTGTATTGTTGTTATAGTTACAGGAACCATAATTGAACATCAATCCATTGTCGTCCAGCGGTTAGGATATCTGGCTTTCACCCAGGAGACCCGGGTTCGATTCCCGGCAATGGAACTTTTTTAAAAGCTATTTTTTCTTACTATTCGTCATTCATAGTGCGTTTTTGCTTACTTACATGGAAATTGAAACTGTGTTTTCTATAAACATTTTTGTTGATTTAACTCCTCGTAGATTATAACCTCCTTTAATTCAAATTGTGTAATGCATCCCAATTATTCAGCCCGACCCAGAACACCAAAAGTAAGGCTACCCCCGAGTCTCTTGGAAGCGCTTTTGAATGTGAACGAAGACACTCATAGTGGAGGGGTCTCAGAAGAGGTGAAACAAGAGGTCTTGACCTCGTGCATGAGGATATCCACGCCCACTCTAGACCTCTGAGAAAGTGTTTGGGCACTAAGGGTTGGTCAGGGATGCGGAGAGAAGGCGGTTTGATGGTGGAATTTTTTTAGTCTTGTATTTGGATGGTCTTTCTTTTCACGTATCTTTTTTATTCTCGTAATAAAATTATTTTTTTGTTGATAAAAAAAAGGCTACCCGAGCCTCGCTCGTGCTCCGTCCATCAAATATTCATTTCAAGTTCGTTACATTTTAACCCGAGACTAGAGTCGAATTCTTTTTTAACTAATGTTGTGAGCCTCATTATTTAAAACTCGTTAGGCTCACAAATTAGCTCATTTAGCATTCTAATTTTAATATTTTCAATAAATATGTAAGGAAAACGTGACATTACTTATACTTAGGCCACTATTTGGAAAAAATAAAATACATTTAAGGTATTTTAGTCTTTGTGACAATTATTTAAAAGATTTCAAAAATTTTGCAAATCTAGAATACTCTGAAGTGAAAAATATCTGGATGTAGTAATAAGTAATGTGACATTTTCCCATATACTTAATAGTAGAAATTATACAAGCCGAACGAGCTTAAGCCAAACAATCTTTTTTCAAGCCGAGCCGAGCCCAAACAAATATGGGCTCGATACGACTCGTTTACACCCCTACCAACCTTTTAGACACATTGAATCCACAACACTCATTCCAAATCATCAATTGAGAAACAACACATTGAATCCACAACACATCATTTCAGATCATCAATTGAGAAACAATGCTGTTAATTTTTGTACCATAGTCACAAAGTTCAGCAAAGTGATATATGAAACATTTGTCTGGTCTTTCTAATGTATTAAAAGACACAATTAACCAAATCTATTCTCTTCTCTTTACAATCACCTTCACCGCCATGGTCTTCCTCGCGACACAGTGATGGATCCTCAATGCCTTTAAAAGACCTTTTTGTACTTGTTCACTTTTCCGTCCTGTGAAAGGAAAATATTCCGGGTTAAGTTTGTTCAACTCGCAAGAACTAGTCTTCAATAGATGCGCTATTGATAAAAATTAACTCACAAGTCACGCCCAAGGATATACATATATGTATATAACATAGCATGATACTCTGCATGCATGAGCAAGGCCTATCACGATAAACTGAATGGCTTCATTCATAGATGACCTATCAGATTATCACACTTTTATTTATGTCATCGATTTTTTTAGCTGAAAATAAGTTTCCCACTCCTTAAAATGACTTAAAATATGTCTCGTACCCTTTTTAGGTAGTTAAGTTGCTATAACGACTTTAGTAGTAGCGAGACTTGGGAGTGGAGTTTAATAGTAACACGTGAAAAGTTAAATTGTTTTAATTATCTTAAATAATCAAATGGGTCACTTATTGTGGGACAGAGAGAGTATATGACCTAAGATCATAGGTTAAAGTTCCCAACTTAAAAAGCTATATTCCAAGGCAGAGCCTAAGGAAACAGTTAGATAGCTACTCGGGAAGATCAGCAATTTTAACAAGCAATACTGAAGTGATTATAACGAACTTAGACCAAGGACGATATTGGTATTTCGAACCTAGCCAACTTCCTAAATAAGAAACGAGACATCCAATTTTAGAAAGTGGGACACGTACTTTTGGACACTGTAGAAAAAGAGATAATATATACTACGATTACAAACTTACCAACTCAACTCTGTTTTGCTAGGAGTTCAATGTCAGCTCCAACCTCAGCAATCTTAGCTTCGTTAGAAGCTTTTGCTGCTTTGGCAATATTTATAACATCAAAGTCCAACGCTATTCTTTTCATGAATCCATCAAGCATCTGTTCACGAAATGCAGAAAAGATGCAGCCATGAGAAAGAAGAAAGAAAATTGGAAATTCCAGAATAAATTTGATATTTAGTAATAAGTACAGTCTATGGCCATTAACTCTTTGTTTTCAAATAATTGTTGCTAGCAAGCATACATATATATCAACTCATAGCATACCAGTGATCCGATGGCAACTAAAGCTCGGAACTTTGTATCAACTTCTAGTTTTTCCTCTTCTGCAATCTGTGAAAGCATATATATGCATCATAATACAAAACAAAACAAAAATCCATCATCCCATTTTTTATAAGGACATGACACATACCTCAAGAGCTGCTGAAAGGACTTGAGATTGACCTTCTTCATCCTTTGTACTTATCAATAGCACAGCATAACTGTGAAATCGGGAATGATATATAAGGCCAAAAGACATTGTGACCACAACTAGCAGACATGTTATTAATTACCGCATAGTGATGACTTACTTGAGTAGCAATGTTGAGTAAGAAAGCAGTACATTCTTATTTGATGATGCAGAACAACTAGAAAATGCATCAAGAATCTGCAAGTTCGGTGGAACATGAAGTTAATGTATCAGGCAATCAACCATGATGATTCTTACTGTAAGAGAATTATAACTTTTTACTACTCATTCTCATCGAGCTTCTATGAGGACCTCGAGTGCAGAAAGTAAAAGAAAAAATGGGTACTAACCTCACCGCGATGCCTTGATAACCAGCCATGGTAGCATGAAGTCTTGAATAGATTAGTCACGGCACGAACGCAGGTCAAAAGATTTGCAGGAAGCGCAGGATCTGCCGTGACTTTTTTGATCAGATCTGTTAGTACATCTGCTCAAAATAACAAAGGTTTAAAGTCATAGGGCTAAACATTAATTAATTTTTTTGTGATGAAGTACGTCTGAATTAAAGGCCTGCCCACATCCATTGAACATGAAAGTACAGAGAGATAGCTCTCCTGTCACAAACAGTCTTTGTATTTTATCAATGAATATATGTTTTTGTGATGTAAGCGGCAAAGACAACATTGAAATTATAACAAGACTACATATATATGTGGAACGAGATATTGTTTTAGAATACTTCACCATTTTCATCTACAGCATGCTTGAAAAGTACAGTCGCCCCATCTGGGTGCAGGATGACCATCCTCAGGATATCAATAACTGCACAACAAGAAAACAAAGTATTAGCTAAATCACAACAAGTAAAATCCTCTGAGTGCAATAAAAGGACGACTCTATCACAGAGAGGCCACTGACGTTGTAATCCCTTGTAAACCTGACATAATACTGATAGAACCATTACATGTCTATATATGTGACTTGTAACGAAGAGGAACAATATTCCTGTACTGCAAGTCCTTTCTATTTCCATCTTCTAGATCATATATAATTGGTATTATCATGTGAATGTCCGATGCATAGACTTATCAAGCCATCTTGAAGTAAATAGGGTACACGCGTGTACATACAAATGGAGACATCAATGCATTTCTCATGGAATAAATACTGGTTATTGTCTCTTCATGAGGTCAGTAACACAACTTAGTAAGAAAAACAGGATGTTCAAAATGGCCAAGACAACAGATATGAAATTTGGCATACTAACTTGGGAATATCATTGCAAGCGGCCATGATTTTAGCAACTTGAGCGACAAGGCTATGTCGACATCTGCAAATTTACTTGCGTGATAGCGTGATGTATCCTTTAGAATTTTAACAATTGCACCCATTCTGGAAATATCAAGCTCTGTCATAGACAAGCTCTTTTTGTCCTGCAGAAGATCAAGGAGATATATTGAGTGAATCAATGAAGATACAAAAGTTACATAAATAGAAAAGAAGAAAAGTAGCGGGTGAATCACATTAATAAGATACCACAGAAAACAATATATTAAGAAAATAGTATATGACCATAGAAAACATGATAACCTCTCTCCTTATAAAATAGATTATTTGTGGAAAAAAAAGATAGAACTTACTTCTGAATGACAATATTTTGGACTATTATCTTCCATTAAAAAATTAAGAGAAAATTTAAACAACAAAAATAAGTGATGTCTTCTATGAAGTAACTCTCCACTTGTTGATTAGCATCGAGCAGGTCGGAAGGTCATCATTTGATTGCACAGAAAAGAATTTCAATTTTCCCAAGCAATTTTCAACCTAATGATAATTTATAAGAGCAAAATAATTTGACACGCTTGGTAATTACTGAAAGAATGCAACTCTGAATTGCCTTCAGTTTCCAACTACAATGAAGTGTTCATACATAAAAACGTAATAGAAAGATGCTGTAACTTTAGATGGCTATCTATTTTAAATTTTCAACCAAATAACTATATGCAGTTTTGCTTGTCATATGAATGCAAGCTAAGATCTGTGTGTACCACAATTTCACTACCTATACCTAGAATGTCAAATGCTATCAATAGCCAATCAAGCAGGATAAGAAAAAAAAGGCGTGCAATTCGGTTGAATGATATACAAATGAATTTGAAGTCAAATATGAAACATTGGAATCCGTATTTAGTTGGTTAAATAGAAGGATCCATGACACAACTATAATGCCAGAAATTATAACGGTGTCCAATGTTTAATAAGAACATGTATATTTGAGCAACAAAGACCATACATTATTGTAGAATACAAAACAATATTTGGAATCAAATGAAACAAGTTTATGTATCCAACCTGGTCAGATATTAAGGTATTGTTGAACTCTGTGATCTTTTTGAGAATCCCATCAAACTGAGCCACATCAAAAACAAGCATTCCTTTCTGGAAAGGATGATTTGAAGAATGCAAATGAATAAGAAATTGAGGAGAACTCAATGAATATTAATACCTAATAACAAAATAAAATTAGCACGACATGCTAACGGTAGCTAAGCAAGAACTATGAGAGCTTACCTTAGGGATATGCTTGAAAGCGGGTTTTGCTGATACAGCTGCTATAACAACAATACAAATGTTACAAGAACCAACAAATGAATCTCATATTGGAGACTACAAAGAAAATTAAGAACATGAGAAACAGGAGGAACTGTCTATGAATGACACATACGTACCAGATTTGTTGGAAGATTCTCCTGGCACATAAGCATTGGCTAATATAAAAAAGAAGATAAAAACAATTAGGCCACAGAAAGGAAGCCAATAAGGATAATAAACTTACTAACACTCTACTTACCACCAGTGAATGGATCACGGAATGATGAATCAAGAGTGAAGTCCTTTTGTCCAGTATTTTGAAGTATAAACTCCACAATTTGTTGACGATAAGAAAGTGGAAGATTCTCCTTGAGAAGCCACTTGTCAGCGGAATCATATGCATTATCTGGATATATCTCATAAAATTATCATTACTAACCAGGTTCAACATACACTCATTATTCATTTGCCACTTCCAGTAAGTATGTCAAGTACCAGTTCCAATATACACTCATTATTCGTTTGCCACTCCCAGTAACCATGTCAAGTTGAATAACAATATAGAGTAACATATATATGGTGACGGGAGCTGATGTAATCGACCAAAGATAAGTTCTTTAAGAAATTGAAACCACATTTATACTCCACATCCATCAACAATGGCTAGAAGATATCAAGCAAACATAGAGGCAAGAAAGTAGAGTGTTTCTAGAGGGGACCAAAGATATAAAAGTCACGGAAGTACACATGAATTACATTGTATGTAAACGAGAAATATGACATTGAAAGACAATTTTGAAATATTAAATTAAAGTTGTCAATTGTTATAAAAAATAGTTTAGCATACCACAACACACAGTAAAGCCTACATATAACCTTGATAAATCATGCTCACAAAACCAGGAGAGAGAAAAATCAACAAAATGTGACTTGTACATCCCACATATTAGCAAAACGATGACAAACACAGAAAGCTATTCTCATTTTCTCTTAATAGATGGAAATACCTAAGAGAACACACTTATCATGCTATAGTTTAGTACCAAGCTAAAACAAGACGTTGGGATTTGATTAATGCAACACGTGTGATCCACGAGAGTGAAAAATGATGAAAGAACCATCTTTATGATAACATTAATGGCAAACACAAGACTCAGATAAACATGGGCAGTTACCTGATCGATTGTAAGGCAGCTTGCGAATAGGTTCACCATCTCCAATATCCACATCAAATACTACAAAACATAAGATATGAAAGGGATCAACGAAAAATACACAAAAAGTACAGTAAAAGACCGAGAAGTTCCCAACAGAAGTACGCTGCTGACCATAATCATATTGGATTCCATCAAGAATAGGACGTTTCGTGCTGTCATCTGGTCCATCAACAACTTCACCAATCTAAGAATTGACAAGTCCACTTGTAAACATTGACTATGAAAGACAAAATCTAGGAGTAAATGAAAGAGGAAGTAATAATTACAAGAATTTAATTGGGACAATTATGCAAGGAATTTTACCATTTACATTTCATTTATTTTCAACTATAAATGCAGCACAGTGGCTAAAAGATAAGAAATCTGAAAACGGCAACAGATAATTACACATTTTTATCAGAGCTCAATTAGAAAGCACTTTATTGAGCACAATTGAACCAAAACAATTTGTTCTAGAACAGAAAGAGTGAATTCAAGATAAAGGTACCTGGCAAAGCCAAGTGGATAGTATGACTACAAGGCAAATAACTATAGCAAGTGAATAACTGAAATGATACAAAATGAAATCACCTTGTCCCATTTTTGTTCCCTCATATTCCATGAATATGCAACACCATTGTCCCCTTCTCTGACAATTTTGGTCTGGCCATCACCAGTTCCTGATTAGAATAAAACTGCATAAGATAAACATGAAACAACACTAGGCAGAAATACAGAAATAAATGTGACCGGTACACAGTGGCCCAATTTCAGAACACTGAATCTGAACCTTAGGTGGTAGAAAAGCCAGCATCCACAGACTATTATTCTCTTTCCTAACATAATAATATGGTTTATCTCTTTACTTTAGTGATGGATTTTCCTGAAAATAGTATTCAGATTTATATATGCCTAGATACTTAAATCTACAGTGTAGAACTAATTGACTTTCAATTTATGTCAGAAAAGCTTGGAATTAATAAATCCAAGTGGCTGAAGATACAATACCCTTTATAAAACTAAAATGTCTGGAAAAATAAACATTGAGCCTAATGGTTGAAAGAGAAGAGCACAGTTAAAGGCACACCTGGAACTTGTAAAGCCTCCAGCCCTGGTAATTCTTCCAATTTCAATCCCCCAACCCTCTTTCTACAATAAACAAGAGCCAAAATACATGTTTTACATCCATAACAAATGCAGGGTATTCCATAATATACTAATAATCAATAATGAACTCACCTGCTGCACTTGTACTGGGAAAGTTGAGAAACATATGCATCCAGATCTTGTGGGTCAGCAACCCGATCTTGATGCACAGTCCAAATGCGCACAACTCCATCTGAACATGCAGTCACAATATCCCCATTGTCCAAGAATTTGGCATCCCAAACACAACCAGGATGCTCTAGATTCTGAACACATATGCCATCTGCAAGACGACGTGCATTATAGAAATAAAATAATGGCATAGACCAGATATGACGTGCATTATATATAAGGTCATATTCATTTTGTATTGCTTACAAAATAATAGTAAAAAGTTGACTGAAACACCAAGATTGTATTCTAATCCAATGCCCTTTAAGCTTTGTAGGAGAAATAAGACAAGAATCAATCACCTTTCCAAATCTTTGCAAAAGAATCTTCGCTGGCACTAACAATAAGTCCCGATGAATGGGAATCAACAGAATAGACTATTGACGTATGGCCCACCATCTCCATTAATACTTCACCAGTTAGCGCCCATAACCTGATAGAGCTGTTGCAGAGGATATGAAATAAAAATCAAGAAGCAAGAAAATTGAAGGCAATATATTAAATGATACAAAAAATGAATAGGAAAATTGTAAGTTTTGATTAAATTGGCAATAAATAAGCATTAACCATCTGAAGCCACCACTATGACAGCAACGGAGATCAATAGATTACTCAGGGCCTCTGCTTAAGCAGCATTTGCACTCTTAGTAATAGAAGCATCCAGTAAAATCAGTTTCATGTAAAACATTTAAGACTTTTTCGATCAAAAAAAGGAAGAGTGGCGCCGAAAAAGACGATTGAACTACACAAGAACGGTGGATGAGAAGATTCCGCTATACATGAGCATGAAAACAAAATAAATTTTGTATCAAGAGCAGGAACACAAAATATGGAATTTTGAAATGGCAGTGATCTGCGGTTCGGACCTGCCATTCAGATCGTGTTAACTATGGGCTAGTGGCTTCATTGCAAGATTGATTGCAACAACTTTTTTTAATTTGCCAGTTCTAAGACTTAAAAGGATGACCATCCACCAACCAAAAACTAAAGCAAAAGTGTAACCAAAGTAAATGGTAAAGATGATGCACAGTTACTGTTATCATAAAACTAATCTAAATTATTCCTTGAAGAGGGAAGTGACATATAAGTTTACTAGGCTATATATACTTTTCTATTAATTATTGTTAATTTGTATTTATTCTATTAACTTTCAATGTGCAATGTTTAATAGCAACTATTCTCAATTGGGCAAAGCCTTAGATGGAAATATACAACTAAGTATCTCCTTTAACGGAAAATAGCACGATTCTGTGAATGAAAGAATTAACTTACCCATCATGAGATGCCGAAAGAATTCCCAAACCAGGCATCTCCGCCAGGCCTCGTACAGTATCTGCACAGTCCTCAACGTGCATGAGTATAAACATCACATAATATTTGCTAACAAAATTGCGGGGGGGGG
>JAYMTP010001716.1:0-22579 GCA_036897365.1 Geranium brycei
TCTCCTAGTAAAGTAGGTCGGATACTCCTATGCAAGGTTGTAGAAATCACTAGGCACTAGTCGGGCGGACAGGGGCCTCCGGGGCCTGGGCGGGGCATAGGCGGATTTCTATTTTTGTATTTTTACAAATTAATATACTATGCTATGTAAAAAATTATATAAAATTATTTAACATATAAAATATTTCAAAGTTAAACTTGATAATTTTTTTAAAAAATTAATTAATATTAGACTATTAACTTTGGACTCCACTACAAACTACTTATTTGATACAAATTTTAGAACACATATTGACTATTAGATGAATTTTCATCTACAATTCTAATTAATGGCTTGATTTAGTGAATGAAAGAAATAAAAAATATCTTAGAACACACACTTGTACTTATGTATTCTTATCTAAAAATATATATTTTATGATAATTTCAATTTACGCTACACTTTACTCATTCTCGTTAATTTTTACAGTAATGATAAAAAATATTTTTATTGTCCGTTTCTTCGTTCCAATCAAAATCACATGAGAATTTCACAATAAAAGATAGGTACTTTGATTAAAAATTTATTAAAATCAGCAAAAATGAGTAATCTACAATGTTAAAATACTTAAATTACTACAAAATAATTTTGAATAAAAAATTGTTAAGTGCAAATCTAATAAGAATTATATGTAATTTTCTCTTTATTGTGACGTGCATTCTGCCTCTTATAGAGATACATTTTAGTACAAATCAGCTTAAACGTTTGAACTGTCCAAATCAATCTCAGACGTCAGATCAATGTAAGTCTTGTGTTGTCCCAACGCGCGACACGTGACGCATAAGTTGACCCGCGGTGTTTTTTCGAATCCCAAACATTTCACCCTCAGCGCAAAAGTTCTACCCAAATTCAAACGTTCCACTATTATACACAAACATTCCACTTATTTAGACAGTTTGTTTGAACACTTCTCCCAATTTGTACACGATTATTTCTCGCCTCTTATATTTAACTTTTTTAACCATCTTTAATCTTCGAATTAACTTAATCACATTATTCAACAGTCATTGTATGGTACAACTCTCAATATTTGTTTAATTTAACTAGTCCCAATAATCATGACCAAGTCCTTCACTTGTTGGTACGCCTACTAAAATGTATCTTTCATGACCGGTTGCATCACTGTCGCCATATAATGTCATTCCATTTTAATTCAAGTCAAATTAATCTGTTCTTCAAAAAGAAGTCAAATTAATTTGTTTTTATTTCCTCAACATTATTTTTGTAGATAAATTACTACTCACAACTCTTGATTATGAGTTTTTTTTCATGAGATTAACTTTTTATTTGTTGAATCGTCACAAATTCTGTTAAATTTTGTAAAAGAACAAAAATATTTTTTAGATATAAACTATTTTCGAAGCTTGACAAAGTATATGTCAATTGTGATAAATTATGAAGTCATATCCACATACCTACTAACAAAGCTACGTTACTTGAAAATAATATTTAGACAATTCTAAACAATTTAAAATATATGCATGAAGATTAGAGAGGTCGTCACTTTCAAAGTAACAATTATCAAATAGCTTTTTCTTCACCCAACAAAGGGTTTTCTTGAGACTAGTGATTTCCTCACGAAAGCAGTGCACATCATATTAAACTTTCCATTAGAATCTAATGCATGAACTATCAACATGATTAACAATATCTATACGTTAACTTTCACTCAGTTATATCTGTCTTTTTGCCAGATAGTTAACTTATCAATTGGCCTAGGAACATCCAAAAGTGAATCTAAGTCTTATTTCTTCATTATTTCGTTTCACTTTTCTAACATGCTACCGTTATTATATATCTTTAAAGCTATCCACAACAGGGTGTTTTCATAAAAGTTTCTATGTTAACTTTTAAACTATCACATCAACACATCTACTCTCTGCACTCATTCACTTTTTGAAGGCTACAACAGAGTGTCTTCTATCTTGTTGAATCTCATTTGGAGTATTTAGACTAGACAACTTCATAAATATTTTTTATTTTATTTTATATCATTTTTTATTATTTTTATTAATGGACATATCATATATTTATCAAATATGAGAGCTATATATAAGTACAATAAATATTCATTATATTCTATGAATATATTTTATTTTTTATTATATATTTATCAAATATAAATAATAATATTATATATTTATGATTTAAAAGAAATAGTGTATTGTATATTTATCAATTACGAGTAAACACATTATTATATATTAAAAGTGAGAGTATTTTCTTTATCTTTCCAACTTTCAGCACCCACTACTGGGAGTGCCCACTCCCTCCCTACTCTCTTGTTTTGGACGGTCTAATATGTCAACCTCTGGGAATATTATTTTTTAACAGAAATTGATTTATACTACGACAAAAACCCAACAAACCAGACTCACATTACTTATAAATAGGGATGCACTCCAGTACAAACCAGCTCAAATGTCCAAACCATCTGAACCAATTTCAGGCGTTAGATCAGTGTCAATCTGCACGTGTGTTGTCCCAGTGCGTGACACATGGCCAGAAAGTTAATCCGCGTTGTTTTTCCAGGTCCCAAACATTCACAATTTTGTACAAAAGTTTCATCTGGTCCCAAACATTTCACCATTTTACACAAACATTCTACCAGTTCGGCCAGTTTGAACACTTACATCAGTTTGTACAGATTGATTCACAAATAAATTTCAAAAAATAAATCTAAATGCATATAATCAATAATAATAGTGCCTTTCCAACATCTTTTGGGAAAATCACATTTAAAGATATATACATCATGGTCTTAATTTTGTTAGTGTACATAATTTAATTTAGAGAAAAGTTCACATTATTTTGCATTATTTTCTCTTTAACTCCTCTAAAAGATAAAGTTGTTTTGTAAAGCCAACTTACTTGATGTTACTTAGACTTCGTTAAATTTTCAAACCATTTGCCATTCATATTGCTCTCTCCTGTTTTCTCAAATTATAGATTCGAAACCATCTCAAAATCAATTTTGTGCATACCCATTTCTGTACACACTACAAAATTCTCAAACTATTGATTCAGAACCATCCCACAATCGATCCTTGTTCCTCAAACATTTAATCACAATTTCATCCAATCACAGAACCATCATTCAATCGAGAAACATCTCGATATTGTCATCAGGACCGAGCAGATCGCTAGCCCTATACCTCGCCGCCCCCAATTCCCGATCCCTCAAAAACCTAACACACACCGAACTCAAATTTCCAATCAAATCAGATCCCAAACCTTTCTCCGGCATCGACGCCCAGCAGATCAACCTCGCCACCTCTCTCGGCGTGACCTTCCTCTTCTCCGTCTCGATCCGCGTGTCCCTGAACGCGCCCGAGCACTTCTCGTTCGCGAACCCTACGAATCTCTCCTTCGACGCAAATCTCCATCTCGCGCGCCTCGCAGAACTCGCGCTCGTTGAGGTCGGTCTTGGCGTCACCGGTGGATTTTGACCGCCACGACGGTGATGCAGTAGAGGAGAGAGAAAAGTGTATCGATCCGAATCGAGGTGGTCGGGATGTGTTGGTGGTTCAGTTTTTGGCCAGATCTGGATCTATGGGGTCGGATTTTTCCATTGTTTGGTCAGTTTTTAAGGAATTAACTGGTTAAAGGTTCGTTGTTGTTTTTGGTGTTCTGGATTTGTTTGGATCAAAATGGTCGTAATAGGTGATGCAGAGAATGGTGATGTAGAGATCAGATTAAATGGATTGTTGTATACTACTATCTTTTGACAAAATTATTTGATCAACTACATAAGAAAAATGAAAAAAAAATTGAGAGTGAGTTGTATCTGGATAACAAGAGAAATAGAGGAATTTAGGGAAGAAGATGAGGAGGAAATCAAGGTATTTTCGTTATTTTTATAAAAAAATAATATTCTCAAAAACTAATACTGCTGGGGTGGAGTGGAGTGTAACCTTAAGCATGTTCAAGGACTTCACAAAATGATTTCATTCTTTGTCAGAGTTAAGTGAAAATGGTGCAAGTAACTTTTCACTATAATTTATTCTCAGTTTTGAGGTCTAAGTAGAAATTTGCCTCCTATAAAATTGATATTTCGGTCCTCTATTCACATGAATAAATGTATTTGTCTATCGGACATGAACACAGTAAAAGATAAGAAAAACTTTTAGCAAAATTTTGAAAGATATATATATATATCAAAGTTTATGTAAATTATATTTATAACACCAAATACAGTACAGAAAAATGAGCACGTATCTCCAAAATAAAACAATAGAAAGAAAGTTTCATTTATTTATTTTTGAAGGGATCGATTCGTTTGTGGTAATTAAACAGAATTACAGAAATCGAGACACTTTGAGTAGACTCTCAAAAGTTTTTAAAAAAACCAAAAATTCCGGGGCGTATGTTGAATAAAATGAAAGTAATGGACAGTTATGTAAAAGGGTCACTTTCTCTTATCATTTAGATTTTTGCTGTTGGATTCACTTCCATTTTCGATTTCCATTTCCATTTCTGTACTCTTCTTTTCTACATTAAGCAATTCAAAGGAACAGTCTTCGATTTCTCCGATTTCCCAATTCCATTCTTTCTCAGCTATTTCTTGTTTCATCGACAACTGATTCGATCTGGGTATCATCTTAAGTTCAACTTTGGCGTGAACTCAAGGTTTTTCGATCTAAATCTGATCGAATCTGGCGTTTTCTTTCTAGAATTTCATGACCCAGAAGTTAAATTCGTTGGTGATTCAAGTGAGAGTTCATCTGGGTTTTCTGTATTCGTGATGTTGGTTTTCGTCCTCTGCTGAAGATTTATTCGAAGAGGACGAAACTGGGTTCGTGAATTCTTGAATCCTTTGTCGAATTTCAGCTAATTTTGTGAGGGTTTTATGATAATCTGAGGAGATAGAGGTTCATCGATGGCCAGTGGAGATTTGATTGAGCTTAAATTCAGGCTCGCCGATGGAAACGACATCGGACCGAGCAAGTACAGTCCAGCCATTACTGTAGCTTCTCTCAAAGAAAAGATAGTAGCTCAATGGCCCAAAGGTAATTTTCTCTGTCGAACATTTATTAATTCAGATTTGTTTGCACTGTAGTTGGTGATGTTTTGATTCTTGATTGTGTTCCATTTATGATATGCTATCTTGTTCTGTTCTGTACTGATGTGATGATACTGGAGATGGTCAAAACAATTTTCAATTCATATGAAAGTTGTCATTTATTACCTGTGTTATTGAAGTAATGTCACAAATTGTGTTTGTTATAAGTTATTCCTCAGAAGAACATTTGATAAAATTTGGGAAGTGTATGTTTGATCCAATGCTAAATGGCCTCATTGGAAACATTTTCCATGGCAACAATGGAAACCAGTGAGATGCATAGGAGCTACTACATGCCAAATCTGTGAATAGGATGATATGGTTGCTAGTGATGATACCTAAAGTCGGAAACATGTGTAGCTTGTATTTTTATCGTGCTAGCTCACTATCAGGTACTTTTCTATGTTAGGAGTTGTAGTTTTTATTTTTTTTCTTCAGTTTGCTTTTTTCTAGTAAATAACCCAAAACTTCCTTTCTTTTCTTCTTTTAAGGTAATGCCATGATCCCATGCTTCTTTTTCTTGGAAAATGAATATTTATCAAATTCTCAATGGTATTAGTTTTTATGTATCCACTGATATACTGTGTATTTTGTAGACAAGGAAAGTGGTCCAAAGACTATAAATGATGTGAAACTTATTAATGCGGGAAGGATTCTTGATAACAATAGGACGCTCGCCGAGTCCAGAGTCTCCGTTGGTGATATACCGGGAGGTGTCACCACTATGCATGTTGTTGTTCGTCCTCCTCTGTTGGACAAAAATATTGGTAATTATTTAAGTTTACATTTTATATGAAATCATAAGTTTTCGTACAAAGCATGTGACATAAACGCCATTTATTGCTTTTTTTCACGAGGACCATCATCATCTTTACATTTGGAAGCATCATTATCATCAATAACTTGAGCGTGAAAAATCCACTGTCCTGATCATTAGTATCAGATTGTATTGCACCGAATGATTTGAACTGTGTCAGTGGAGGCCCACGTTTATAGATCATTGAATGTGCATTTATATTTATTAAGATCTTGCCGAAGGTTATTATCATATATATTGGTCCTGTGAGGAAACATCTTCATGTGCTCATTTGGTTTGTTCCTTGTGCTGTCATTTTCAGCTAGTATTTTACCCCCCAAATTAACAATACTTCTTGCCACTTCTCACATGTACAATAACTTGAGAATGTCACAGAATAGAAGTGGGAGGTTAATCGTTTCCCTTTCCAATGTTGTCCTCGTCAACTTATGATTTAGTCAGAACAAAACCTCGTTGTTCAATCTTATCAGTGTGCAATATCCAATGGTTCTATTTTTATTCCTTTTCCTTATCCATCTAATGCTCTACTACTGTTAACATTATACTTTTCAGTGGAGCTTGAACAAACATCATCATGTGCTCATTTGGTTGTTTTAGTCATTCTTTCATATGGTGCTTTATTCCTGTTAACATTATGCTTCCAATGGAGCTAAAGATTCTGGTTTGTGGAATTTTAGGCAACTTGACAGAAAAAACGCCCCCATCATAAGCCCCCCATTCATGGATATGCATGTGTTGTGTTTTGAATGAATGAATGAATTGGAAGCATATAACCCAATATGCTAACTCTTATTCGATTTATTTTGTAGATAAACAGAGTAATTCATCAAAGACGGCTCGATGCGCATGCTCAATATTGTAGAGGGGTACCGAACTTGTTAAAAGTTTCTTCCAGTGATATAATTGCTTCTTGTTCTCCCATAGGATGGTGTGCAGCAGATGCTTTTGGATGTGTTACATAGCTTGAGGACCTCGAAAGTCAAAGTTTGTGGGTCTATTCTGAATATTTGTGGTACTTCTCTTATAGCAGTTTCGGCTACCATGTGGATCTTTCATTTCATTGAAACTGTTGGATTAGAAGATTAGGCTATTTCAGAGCTTTTGGATTAGTATCATAGTTGTTGATTCAGGGAAGGAATGAATGAACAAAAGGAAATATCAAAAACAAAATAGATTTACATGTAGTGTAATGGCTCATTTGGCTTGATTTGTGGATTTGGGTTTTCATTGTGAGGCATTGCTTTTTTGAATATGACAGGGATCATTTCATTTCACATAACATGTATTAATTATGCCTAATCATTTGACTTGTTATCTTCCAAATCCAGAGAGTCCATATATGCTGATTGAAAATGAGTAAGGGAGCATCCAATTATGCCCTTTGCAGATGTGTAAATAGAAATTATGGTCAATCAAATAATTTGGTTACTATACAACAGAAGATATTGCACCATTAAGATGCCCCCCAGGATTCTACAAAGTAAAGGGGTCTATTTTTATAATACTCATCATGGCCAGCAACAAGTGGAAAGCATGTTTATATACACAATTCAGCTGCCATGTGAAAAGCATGCAGTATTTGACTGTTGTCAAGGAAGGGTCGATGACACTTGTACTTGTAGATATCAAGAATGGTCGCCCGATGAGGAGCGATTTAGATGCAGGGCCTTCTTGGATGCCCGGACATTCTTGAGAGTCATCATAAGTTTCTGTCTCTCTCCTTCAACCTCTGCAAACTGAAGGCTTAGCTGAGAATAACGGTCATGCATCTCTTTCAGTTCAGTCTCCACTGCTCCATACCTTCCTTTTATGTCCAACGTTTCCTTTATCAGCTCATTTATGTCTCTAAAGCTTTTGAATACTGCTTCCTCGTCACTATGTTGTTTCAAGAATGAACTGGACCAGAAACGAGGAATCACATGAAATTAACAGAACAATTTTTGTTAGTTTGACTAAAGTGCAAGTTACCAACTATGCAGAGAGTTGGAAGCTTGTAGGCAAGAGTTTGGTATCCCAGACTTGAGTTAAAGAACTCTGGACCAATTTTTCCTAATCACTACATTTATGCACTAACCAAATAAACTATTTATAGACGTTCTGGAGAAGTAAAATGGGAGTAAAATAAATTGATGCACAAGCACAACTACATGATGCCAATCTTCTAATAGATATAGTTTTCTTTGAAGCATGCCTAAGAATTATAGTTATTGAAGGAATAAAGGGCCTTGGGGCTTCAGAGACACCTTTCAAACCTATATTATAATATAATGGGGTTAAGAAGATGTTAACACAAAAATTCTACTCTCCTATCTATTCAGTCAATCAAGTTTTTAAACAATTTATCACTATTGCAATGGATGAAGTACCTCTGAAAATGAATACTTGATTTCTTTTTTGCCTGCAGTGCTTCTGCGAGCTCAAGTTCTAAAGCAAGTACTCTCTCTAATGCATTGCCACTTCCTGAAAAATTATTAAATAAGGGGAATTTGCCTCCCAGTTCTTCATTTACCTAAGAAAGAAGCACATATAAGATTCAAAATTAATGACACCACAGAATGATAAGGTGGTGAAGGATGCAAATTAATTCACCTTTTGTAACTGAGTTAATTCTTGTTCTAAGCCTGGGAATTTTGGGTCAAATTGATGATCATTTTGCAAGAGATGGGAATTCTCACTTTTCATCCTTTCTAACTGCAAGCAGAAGGAATATATTTAGACGGGATTCCCATCAAAGTAAGCAACGTTAAGGCTGAGCCTAGAGCATGCAAATAAATATAAGAAATTTAATATTTATATCTCCCTTTGATTTCAGTAACAGATGGAACCGTAAGTTCCGTAAGTTATGCTTAGACTGCTTCTCACCAGCATTCATATTGCATTGTAGACATACCTCTTTATTTAAATGGTCCATGGTACACTTCAAAGTTTCGACTCTAAAATGATCATTGATGAGAGCTAACTGCTCCGTGCTACTCTCTGGATCAATGAGTGCATGACTTGAAACTCCGTTTACATCATTATGCACAATAACATCCTGATAAGGTATTATAAATAAAATTTGTCAGAGCCCAACCCCTCAATCAGTTCAATGAAACAGACAAGAAGCAGGAAGTAACAAAATAACTATCCCTCTCTGGTTCAAAGGACAGGAGTTGAACTTCACAAAGTATATAAATCCACATAATAAAAGTTAATCAGCTGCCAAAACCTGATGATATTTTGTCATACACATCAATCTAAATGTTACTGAAAAAGAAACAAGATTCATGTGAGATGATGCATAGACACCCTTTTACAGCATTTCAGCACATTGCTTTCTTCTGATTAATCGTCGAACTTACCATAAAAATTGATTCCAGAAATCGCCAAAAAATGTCAAAACTCCAGAAAGCTTTTGCAAAGACTTATTTAAGATATACTGTATTCCAGATTTCGGCTATGGGACCAACCATGGCAGTTAGAAAAGGGATATATTTTTAATTTTCCTAGGGCAGTGCTGGTTGATGAATGATGATACAAATCAAGGAATAAAATCTATTGGCAGTTAGAAATACTATGATGTTTTCCATTCAAATATATCGGAATTAAGATAAGTTCTTAGATTTAGTGGCCTCGATTTCCATTACTTCCAACAACACTAATTTGATCTCAGAGACAATACGGTATAATTTCAGTTAGTTAATCAAAATACCAAACACTAAGAAGACATGATAAGGCATAACAAATCAATCTGGAAAACGAAATTTCTGACAGAAGTTGTTAATCACCTGCGGGGGTTGCACCACGAGAGCACTTGAATTTACTCCATCAATGGTAGTCAAGTGTGAATTTTCTGGTTCACAAGCATCTTTCAGAAGAGGACCATTCCCAATACAGTCCCTATTTAATACTTGATGTCCCAGAGCCCCTGATACTGAATCTCCATGATGAGCATTCTCGGGAATTATATCCTTGGACACCCATCCTTCTCTGAACTGCTCATCATTTTTTTCATTCTGAATATTCTTGGGGGTTGAGGAACTCTTGATCAGCTCTTTTGTCAGGGTGAGCTCTTCCAAAATGTTAGACTTCTCCTTATAGCATTCTTGCAAGGAAACCTCAAGTTTTTCTTTTTCTTCCTTACAGCAATCAAGACTTATTAATGAGCATTCCAATTCAGCTCTCATTAGGTCATTAGCCTTCACCTTTTCACGCTTGTCAGACAGCACTGCTTGCAGCTCCGACTCCAATTCCAATATCTGCATACCCAGCTCTTCATTCTTCTTCAAATGTGAAGCTTCAGACTTTTTCCTACTCTCAATTTCACCAATAGCATCTTGTAGTTTAAACAGCATTTCATCACTATGCTTTTTGGAGATCATAAGCTGGTGTCTCAGTTCGTGCAGCTTACTTTCATACTGTTCTTTGATAAAGGCAATTCTCAAGGACTCTTGCATTGCAACTGCTGGTCCATCAGTTTCCCTTTTGTCACGGACTTGAAGACACTCAGCATCAGCCTTGTCTTTAAGCTCCCTGAGATGAACTGATAAATTTTTAAATTCTTCTGTCTTCAAAGTCTGTTCAGATAGCCTGCGCGTAAGGTCATTAATCTGGTTCTGCAGCACTTCTAGGTCACCAGTATATCCTTCTGCCAAGGTCATTTGATGATGATTTTCATCTAACTTCGCTTTAAGTACCAGAACTTTAATTTCCAGCTCTTCATTTGAAAGGATAAACTTATCAATCTCCTCTTCTGAGCTTAGCACGACGTGTTTGAGTTCTTCAACCTCAAGTTGATGCTGTTTTTTATCCACAGCAATCCTAACCTCCAAATTTGTGGCCCTGCTCTTGTATTCCTCAAGCTCAGCTGATAGGAGACTGCTAGAATCAAGAAGCACTCTATTGTGGGAAATGGAGGCTTTTAACTCGGATCTTATAGAATCGAGACTTCTCGTCAGTCTTGAATTTTCTTCAATGTATTGAGCTTCACCAGCAAGACAACCATTGAGTAAAGTCTCTAACTCGAGATGCTTCTCATGATGCTCTGCCAGGTGCCTATCTGAGGAATGAAGTTGCTGAAGCAAGTCCTCCATTTGGGCCTTATACTGACTCCTGATGAAAGCAAGTGTAATATCTGTAGCCACTGAATATTCATACAATTCAGACAAGTGAATTTCTAAATCATTAGCTGAAGCACGTTCTCTTTTAACAGTCTCAAGTGATTCCTCATGTTGTGATAAAAGATGGCAGGCTTGAGATTTCTGTAATTCCAGTTCTATCACCTGCTGCTTGAGAAAGGCTAATTCAGTGTTCTGATGGCCAAGATGCAAAGAAAGGCAATCCTTCTCATTTAGTTGAGAAGTAAGAACTTCAACTGAACTCTCTAGTTTATTCCTCAGGCTTCTTTCAACGCACAACTCATCATGCAGAGACTGAAAGGTTCCCCTTAGATCAGTAAGCTCCAGAACAAGATTAGCGTATTCCGTAGTTTTGTTCTGTAGAGCTGTCGTTAGAGCTCTGTTTTCTTCAGAACATTCTGCTATGGATATCTCACTCCTTTCGAGTTCCTGCCCTAACATCTGCAACTCCGACATTTCATGTGCAAGATCTCCATGTCTAGAAGTAAGTTGTTGCAGCTCAACTTCCAAACCATCAAAACCAGAGAAAATTTCTCTATGCTGCTGCAGGTACTTTTCTTCAGTTTCTGTGCTTTCATCAACCTTTTCAACTACAGCCTCAAGTTTTAACTGGAGTTTTTTTGCTAGGGAACTAGACATATCTAGCTTACCCACCACATCCCGTATTTCATTTTCAAACTTCTCTTTAATGGCCAAAACATCTGACTCTGTGGTGCTCATGGACTCTCTGGCCAAATCTCTCTCTTTAATGAGGGCTTTCTTCTCTTCTACAACTTGAAGGATCTTTTCGAATGCCTTATGTTGGATCTCTTCCAATTGAACCACCATAGTTGTTAAGTCTTTGGACTCCGAATCTTGGGCAGGTGCAGGTGTACTCCAGAGAGATTGTCCATTAAGATCTTTGTTATATGATACTAAAAGGTTCCACAATTTCTCTTGCATAAAGGTGACAACATTCTGCAAATTCTCATTCACAGAAGATAGAGCCTCAAATTCAGATTTGAGAGATGTAAAGTCTTCCTGCAAAATAGAAATTTCATTATGAAGATTGCCACTTTCAAGGGTTCCTTTTTTCAGTAAATCTACCAACTCCATTTTTTCTGCAAGGCATGCCTCGAATCGTTTCTCATAACTTCCATTTTCTGTCATTAGGGCTTCCCAATCAGTAACCTTTTGAGTAAGAAGTCGATTCTCACCGGTTAGATCTAGGCAACTTGCTTCCAAATTGTGGGCCCTCAAAGCTAGCTCATCAAATTCAGATTTGACAGATTTCAATTCCTCCTGCAAAGTAGAAACTTCATTTTGAAGATTTCCATTTTCAACGGCTTGTTTATCCAGCAAATTCGCCAGATCTGTTTTTTCTACTATGCATGTCTCATATTTGCTCTCATAACCTTTGTATTCTGTCACTTGAGCTTCCCAATCAGTAACCTTTTGAGTAAGAAGTTCATTTTCACAGGTAGTAGTTTGTAAATTTGCTTCCAGAATTTGGTTCCGCGAAGCTAGCTCATCAAATTCAAATCTGACAGATTTCAAGACCTCCTGCAAAGAAGAAACTTCATTTTGAAGAGCTCCATTTTCAAGAGTTTCATTCTTCAATGCATTTGCTAACTCTTCTTTCTCCACAGTGCAAACCTCATATCTACTCTCATAACTTCTGTATTCTGTCATCAGGGCTTCCCATTCAGTTAGTTTTTGAGTAAGGAGTCGATTTTCAGACATAGCATCGTGTAAACTTGCTTCCAACATTTGCTTCTGCAAAGCCATGTCATTGCACACAGTGATGCAAGTGGCCTTGTGCTCGTTTAGAGAGTGAATATCATCGTTTGCAATCTGCAGCCTCTGGGACAGTGATTCATTGGACTTTACTGAAAGCTCCAACTGCTGTGTAGCTTCATCGATTTTCTCTTGTAAGAGCCCAATTCTAGCAGTTGCATCAAGCAAAGAAACTTGTAGAGTCTTTGAGAACACATCCAGAGACACATTTGTCAAGTGCATTTCACAAACTTCATCCTCAATCTTTTGATACAGCTCTTCCTGCAAGTGGAGAGATTTTTTCAAGTCTTCTAAAAGCATATCTCCACCTATCTGTTGCCTTCTTGCCCCTTCATGTCGATTCTGAAGTTCCAAGAGTTTTGAAGCACTAAATTCCTTCAAATGCACTGTCTGGTTCAGCCCACTTTCTGAGTACACTTGAGAACCTAGTTCTGGAGGATCCACAAAAGATTGTCGGATGAGATTCTCATTAGTCTCAAACATAGACAAAACCTGGAAAGAAAGCACTTCCAGGTCCTTCTGTAAGTGATCAACAGCAATAGAGTAATTCAAGCGTGCCCTTTTCAGTGCTGCTTCAGCAGTAATAGCCCTTTTCTCAAACTCCTTGTTAAGGTAGTCCAACTCGCATTTGTCTTCAGCAAACTTTAACATTTGTTCATTCATATCATGGCGCATTGCTTCCATCTCCCCCTTGGTGGCTGACAGTGTGTACAAGCAAGTAGAATGCTCTTTTCTCAGATTCTGCAACTCTCCCAGCATTTGCCTTTGATTCTCCTCGAGCTCATGAATGAGGGCCTCATAGTAGCACTCCATCTGGTTCATTTTTCTCACAAGGCTTTCTCGTTCAACTTTTGATTCATCCAACTCCCTCACAAGTTCAAAGATTTTTCCTTTCATAGAGTTGGTAGCATCTACAGAATCAGATTCAGTAGACACCATTCCTGGTATACTAAGACAGCGAAGGACACTCTCTGGCGGACATAAATCTGCATCAAAGCCGTTTGTGGATACAAGCTGTTCAGCCACCTGGGGGTGTGTTCTCTCAGAAGGTACTAAGCTAAGGCTACACATCTCCTGTCCAGATACCTTTTTGAGATCCTGAAGAACACCAAGCAAAGCCCCCAAGTCCGACTGAAAGAACATTATGTCCCCTTCTTGAAGCCCACCAAATGAAGCTTTATTTTGAAGCTCTTTTATTTTATCCTCCATGACTAAAAGCCCCTTAAGCCATTTAAGTGGTAAATCATGAAATAAGCTACCATGCTCTGCCTCGAAAGCTTCTCGGCTGGAAAACGGAGGGGTTTTATAACTTTTGTGCTGCACAAGATCGTCTTTAAGCTTCAAACACTCTAATTTCAATGAAGAAACTTCCTTTGCCAGATCTTCTCCAGATACAATCTCATTTGCAAGTTGCTGAGAAAAACTTCTCGTTTCAGCACCAATCTCATCAGCCTGATTCTGCAAGGAGGCTACCTCCTGCTTCAGTTCAAGAATAGATGACTCTGCAGCTTCCAGGCTTCCTCTAAGTCTTCCGTTCTCTTCATACACACTTGCCAAATCATTATCCACAGAATATTCAGAACCGCAGCCATGAACCCAATCATTGGTGCCTTGTCCCGAAAATCGAGGATCAGATGGGTCAACTTTTTCTTGTTGAGGACTTTGAGCAAGTGAGAGTCCACCTAAATCACCAGAGGTTGTACTCTTGAGACTATCAATTTCATTTGTGCTGGATGTATCAAGCTTCTCAGCATATAAACTTTCCGATGTATTGGAAGAACCGTCACATCCAAGAGCTGACTCTGCATACTCATCACTCATCCCCACCCGTTGCAGTGGAGGTAACTGCTTAGTTTCTGGTCTGAACCTAACCCGTGCATGGACCTGTGCTCAAAGAAAAAGAAAAAATAAAACCATTACAAAATGTCAAAAGCACATAAGAAAAGCAGCAGAATTAGTAATGTGGATCATATAAGTTAGACAACATTTTATCCTCTGAAAAAACTAAGGTTTATGCTAATCCTATGAACACATCATAACGGCAAATGTAAGAAGATATTCTCATATTAAGAAACCAAAGTGCACTTTGCCAGCCTACTTTGACAGCAGCTGATTCACACATTGTATATGGAAGTTAATATTTCACAGCTGAGATAAGGAGGAAACTAGGCCTACTTCATTTTCACTCCAGACCTGAAATGAATCATTTTCATCTTATTTCTTATTTCTTTCAACTACTAACAACATAAGGGAAGCACTCAATCACTAAGTTTCATAAAGCACAAAGCTAACCTCAGTTCTGTGAAAACGAAGAAGTGAGGATATATGCTAGTTTAACCAGAAACAATATATACACACATGAGCAAGCAAAATAAATGTTTTGAGCAAAGAAAATACATCAATGAAATTTCAAAATACACAAATGAAGGAGAAACTGTCTTCATACCACAAGCTCAAACAAAAACCCAAATGCAATTAAATGGAAAACAAAACAAAAGAATAGAAAAAAATGTTTACTATGGCCAATGTAGTAGTACCAAGATTTAAACTTAAGACCTTGCTTCAAAGAAAGCAATCTCCTTAGCACTTAGCCGAACATGTATTGACATCTTTAGAAATTGCTGGTGTATAAATATACAATGGCACGAATACTAAATCTTACCATCTGATCGTTGACAGTGCCTTCCGAAAATGACCCTTTGCCAACAGCACATTCATCATGATTGCTATGGCTAGAAGTTGTCGGTAACCCCCCCTCTCTGAGTTCCCTCTGCTGCTCAAACTCTCTGAAATTAATTATCAACAACAAAATATGAAAATTTGGTGAGGTTGAATTTGAAGAAAGCAAGGATTTTACATATTTTGGTGTGGTACCTGAAACCAGTCTTAGAAGTCAGCAACTGCACTGTAACCTGATGTTGAGTAATGTGACCAATAAGAATTCAGGAATTATAAGATATAAATCTTTGCAATAGTTAAAATCACTTGACAAGAAGTACTAAAAGCCAAAAATGGTATTCAAGTAAGCTACATACAACCCCACCCATCACTCAGTGCTATGTGCTACTGAAGCCGGTGGATAACCAAATTCAACTTTCGCAAAGATAATTTATGCTTGTCCAAAATAATTCCAGATAAGAAAATTTGATGTCAAATAATATTAAATATAATAAATAAAAATGTATTACTATATATAGAATAATAAATATAGCTTCCAGCAAGAAATATAGCAAAGAGTTGGTGTGGGACTGGCTTACATGTAATATTGTCCCTGAGTCACATCCTTGGAGAACTAATGCAACAGATGAAGGTTTCATAGCATCAGCATAATCAGCAAGGTTTATATTAACCTCCCCAAGAAAGCTAGACCGTGAAGAACCCTGTTAGAAATGAAACTCAGCAAGCATGCTCAGTCTCATATAAGAGAACAGAATGGCTAGAAGAACTTTGATGGCGATAGGGGACGAGAAACAAATAGACAGGATAACATAATTCCAAATATTAAGCATAACTTGCATTACTACGAGGATTAGAACGGAAATGACATGAAATGATTGAAAAGGAACATTACCATGGCCATGACAATTTTATAGAGCTTTTCATCATACTGTTTGGTTTTGGTGTCTAGCATAAGTCTTGTAGTCTCATAGATGGGATCTGACCATTTGCAAGTCCCATTCCTCACATTTGCTTTGTTTGTCTTTGCTGTTGCTTTTCCAGAATCAGCAGGAATAAGAGATATAAACAGCTTATCCCATCCAGACTGTGGAATCTGATCATTGCAAGGAGAAATGAAACATTAACCACGCTACTATTGGAAGTACCACTTGTTTACATTTTCATTTGCCCTTTTTTTCTTTGCTTTCATGGCATGAAGTCATTTCTTAAGCTCCAGAAGTCAAAAGTGGGGCTAGAAAGTTTTGACACAACCACATTTCATACAATCAAAAATGCAGGAGAGTAATGGGAGGGGAAGCCAGAAATAAAAAACAGTGTACCCAACAACTCTTTAATTTTATTTTCTGTTCTTTTCATTGATCAAACTTACATGTGTAGCATGAAATTGCAGTCGGAAAACCACTTTTACTTTTGTTTTCTCAAGCCTCCATTTTGTAACCCTCGACATTGCTGGGCAATCAATATATTGCTTTCTGCATATCACAAAGGCTTCACACCTTGATTCCCATGCTTAATTTATTCTGAATCAAGTGCCAACCTCTACATTTCCAAAATAAATTAATTCAGATTTTATATTAGCATCTTAATAGGGCAGACATCTGAAAAATATAAAATAAACTTTCCTCGATGACAGACACCGCAACAAGAAAACAAAGATTTGGACTATGCAGAATATAATGCAACATTATACTTCACAAAAATTAAAAAGCAATTGTTCATCATAATGTAGAAACAAAAACTGCTCCTATCTTACAAAGGCAGTTTGAGTTTATCGCACAACATGATACTCTATTTCTAACATATGTTTTGTCTTTTCAAAGGAGCAGCAATTAACATCCAACAAGAATTTATAACTTGTTGTCTGAAAAGCAATGCATCATGACTTGCAAAGCTAGTCAGACAGAAAATCAAACATGACCAACAGCTGAAATGTGTACAAATCTCGCAAAGAATATACATGCAGAATATGTTTATAGTGTGTTCATGTGTTTTCTCCGGTACTACTAGTCTTTTTTGTTAGAGCTGATTTATCTCCAGATGTTCATGGGCACAAAACAAAGATGGCTATGAATTGCATTTATCGTAACTACACTCAAGTCCAAATAGTAAATGCAAAAGAGAACAACAACAATGAAAGAGGAACAAAACTTGTAGAGCAACAGTACCTCTGTATCTATGATGCATCACATTTCAAAATCAAGATGCTAATGCAGGTAAACTGAACTCAAATGGACTACAAGCGTAAAACAAGAAAAATAGAAAGAAAAGGGGGAGGGCTTTCTGTTTCCTTTGTTAAAATAGTACTTTGGATTTGGAAAAAGGCAGGACCAATCCAATTACCAAGATGATCACTGGAACATTGACTGTAGATACTAATCCCCTGATACTGTTCAGTTTACCCTTAGTAAGCTCGCAAACTCTTATACATCAAACCATGACCAGAGTATGAGACATTTTTCTTCACATAAAACCAATCATGTCATGTCATATCTAGCTTTACTCAATCGCTGAATCTAGTGATATGTGCAAAAGCTTGATAGCTAAAAATATCTAGACAAGTGGAGTTTTCCCAAGGTTCAAAAGGCATGTGAAGGTCAAAATTATTCAAATTATGCTTCTTAAGTAATTGAAGTGGGAGATACACAATTTTATCTGTATTGTAGTACCAGGTACATTGAGGCCATTTTTCTACCCCCTTCCCCTAAGATAGAGCATCTTGGATCCTTGAAGTGATAGCCATCTTTTGTCTATCCTAGCCTCCTCCTTCCCTCAGGACCAACAAGCATAAATCAGAGGGGTTGATCAGCAAGCATAAATCGCGAAATTGACGTGATAGCCATCTTGGATAGCCAAGTGATAGCCATCTTTTGGCTGTCCAAATAGTGTACAATAGTGTTCATCAGAGGGGTTTTATGCACTATATCAAGGGTAGCTTCTTCTAGACCAGACCCCAGATGTCAAAACTAGAGGTTAATGTGGACTGAACTCCCCATACAGTTAGGTTGTTTTTGCATAGGGCTAAAAATAAGGAGATCCTCCTAATTCAAAACTCAACAAACAGAATCAATAAACATAAACGCTTAGGGGTAAGTAGAATAAAGTGAGAACACCTGAGACCCATCCCGAATAATCTTCCAGTGATGGATTCGGAAAAATTATATCCCTAAGATCACTTCAAAATCACTAAGGTTGCATATGGATGCAGTGTTGGAGAGAGGCAGAAGAATGGATTCCACAAAACCAGGTGGATGATAATTCCCTAAAAGCATATCGGCCTAGTCATCTGATTTTATTCTCAATTAAGGCAATATTTTAAATAAAAATATCAAGAGATGGGTAGAGGCGTAGAGCCGTAGAGGTTAACTCATTTTATTACTGAAACTCAAGTTTCGACTCATTCCTACCTATGGCACCTATTTTGTTGAGAATAGACCTTGTAAAGGGGCTTGTGGAACCAGCATTAAGATTTTGAACTCACTCACAATAACATTATGAACCAAATATTTGTGGCTTTGAAAAAATATCTTCCTTGAGCAATTTAAAAGTACTCATATCAACAACTTTATCTATAAACTAGCAGTGGGTTTCAACAGATTCAGTCCACCAATGAACAATAATTAAAGAACCCAATCCAGAATTTAACTATAAAAAAAATTGTTTAGTAAACAGAGAAAATTGAACTGTAAATATAAATCACTTGCCTAAAATTCACAAATCCAGATGCATCTTATAAGCACTCAACAAATTCATTACTAGCCATACAGAAAAAAATGTTAACAGAAATACACACTTAATACGAAGAAAATAAGAACTCAAAGCAAAATAAAACAATTCCATCAAAGAAACCTGAACTGGCTAGAATCAGGCATCAGAGTTCAAACAGATACCCATTGACCCTAAATGGAAAACCCACTAGGCAGATATATACACACAGCCCAGATCTTAACTTTATACCCACTGAAACACCAAAAACTACCATGATTGAGTCCCAGAAGCTAAAACCCACACCCCAACCTAGCTAACTCCTGCAATGTGTTTTAGCTTTAGCTGTGATTTGACTTCATTAACTTACAGAAACCAGTATGCACTATAACTTTCCCTTCTCACCCCTATTCCCCCCTCCATTTATGCTCATCACCCAAACGAGAAGCTTGAAAACTCGGAGACCCAGTTCAGAAACAAAAACAAGGGAAATTCAAGCACATACCTCGTTGAGAACCGGACCCAACTTTCCCAAAAAGCCAAACCCTGAAAAAGGGTTGCAAATTCTGCGATCCGGAACTGAGAAGCACGGAGCAGAGTTAGATTTGAACCTCCAAAAGGACAAAACAATAAAGACCCAGAAACCAGTTTCAAAGTAGCAAACCCACTTCCACACTGAGACCCAAAACAGTGACTCGACCTCACACACACAAAAAGGCAAATGGGCGTGAATCAAACCCCAACCCAAATGCCTATCCGAATGTGGAAAAGTGCCCTCGAAAAATCACTGTTGCTCCTCTCGGAAAATCGGAGAACCAAACAACCCCAAAAGTCACTGGCTGGTAAAATTAAAAACTTTGTCCCGAAAAACGCCAAACCCAGATAAAATAATCGCAAATAGAGCACAGTGTGCACAGTATAAATCGCCCAGAAAACAACAAACGACGCAGTGTGGATGTGTGTGGTAGTGAAAAACAGTAAAAGAGGACAAGACACTCGAAAATACTAAAAAAAAGTAGCAGTAGCAAGCAATGCTGAGAAAACAATAAAGAAATGGTGCAGTGATGGAGCAGGTACCTAGCTAGTTACGGAGCGGATCTGGAGGTGCTTGAATTGGAAGTAACGAAGACGAAGATCGAGAATGGAATGGAATCTTCAAAGATAAGATTAGAGAGAGAGAGAGAGGTTTCAATTTCAAATGGGTCTAGAGAGAGAGTGGTGATGGAGTAAAGAAGCAGGAAATGGAAGGTTAAGGGCATTAATAAGGTGAAACATAGCTGTTAAGATGGTGTATCAATTTCAAGAACCCGCCAAGAACTCATAAGTAACCTCCTTAATCTCCTTAATCATCGTTTTAGAATTTATTTACTGTTTCGGTTTTCCAGTTTTTTACTAAAATTGTTTGTCAGACATCTTTCTCTTTGTCTGAATACAACTACTTTTTACTATTTTATTTTAAGAAAAAGAGAGAGATGTGGCAATTCATATGTCTCCGTCTTTTCGAATGATTAAAGTCGTTTTTCTGAAATTAATCAAACTGAGTAATAATAATAAGATGAATATATAAGTCAGTAGAGTTGTTCGGTAATAAATTTGGGAGTTAACAAGTCCTTTTTTAGATCTTAGGGACCCCAATAATTGTGATTGTCTATACATTCCAACTTCATTTTAAATTATTTTTCACAAGCAAGCTGGATATTTAGTTTCTAGTCTTATATTGGCTCAGAAAATAAATAGTCAATGCGTGTGGACTTGAAAAAAAGAAGGTAAAAAGCAGTGGTAATTCACAACTCATAGATAGAGTGGCAATGGGTAATTTTTTTATATGTCTAAATGTCTGGTTAAAAATTTATTAGTGCCAAATATTTAAATTATATAATGATATATTATACAAAATTCGCACCTATCAAGCATTTCCAATGTAGAGAGTGATTTGTATTGAAAATAAGGCAGGGAGTCACTTTTTCAGTTTTTACTCCAACTATACTCCTCACACTTAAACTACATTCATTATTATAATATTATTTTTTACTTTTACTTTTACTTTCATAATTACAAGATATCTTAAAGAATCTAGAATAAATTGTAATAAGTTTTAATATTTCATTATCTTTTTAATCATATATAATTCGACGGTTAGTTTTTCATTTATAAATAAAATCTTTTATTTCTCATATTGAACACTTCTTTATTTTTCTCAATTAGAAGTTATGTCTCGTAATCGATTAGCCAAGTTCATTTTAAACGATGATAATTGCAATGATCTTTTTCTATACTCTATTATGTTAGTTGAAGAAGAAGAATTAGAGGTTCACAATCAAGAACACCGTCGTAGTTCCATCATGGGTCGTGCTTATATTCAACGTCAAAGAACTGAAGGTAATGATATGCTTTATAAAAATTATTTTTTCAAAAATCCAACATACGGTCCTACTATATTTCGAAGGCGATTTCGAATTAATCGACCACTTTTTCTGCGCATCCAACATGCAGTGGAAGCTTATGATCCATATTTTGTCCAAAAAATTGATACTTGTGGAATTGTTGGTTTGTCTTCACTTCAAAAGGTTTTAGACACTTTTAGGATGCTTGCTTATGGAGCACCGGCTGATTCGTTGGATGAATATTTGCGAATTGGTGAAAGCACTGCTATAGAAAGCCTCAAGAAATTTGTGAAAGCCATTATCGCCGTGTTTGGCGATTAATATTTGAGGTCACCAAATGATGATGATATTGCAAGATTATTGGAAATTAATAGTGCCCGCGGATTTCTAGAAATGCTAAGAAGCATTGATTGTATGCATTAGAAGTGGAAAATTTGTCCGGTCGCTTTGCAAGGTATGTATTCTGGTCACATTCATGAACCAACAATAATTCTGGAAGCAGTGGCTTCTTACGACCTCTGGATATGACACGCATTTTTTGGGTTACCTGGATCTCTTAATGATATTAACGTACTTGATCGTTCTACTATTTTTAATGACCTCGCGGAAGGACGTGCTCCTCCTGTTAATTATTCAGTTAATGTTCATCAATATAAAATGGGATACTATTTAGCAGATGGTATATATCCATCATGGTCAACATTTGTGAAAACAATTCCATCTCCTCGAGGAAATAAGAACATGCATTTTGCAACATGTCAAGAGTCTGCAAGAAAAGATGTAGAGCGAGCATTTGGAGTGCTTCAATCGCGTTTTGCAATTGTCCGTGGACCGGCACGTTTTTGGGATCAAGAAACACTTAATAATATTATGAAGTCATGCATAATTATGCATAATATGATTATTGAAGACGAGAGAGATATAGATCCATTTGATTTTAATTTCGACACAGAAGGGGAAGCTCAACCGATATCCGTGTCACGTGAGCCAACAGTTGAACTAC